>BQNB010032687.1:0-52963 GCA_026074375.1 Tanacetum coccineum | reverse complement strand
TGTTGTATGTCCAGGATTGCCCCAGATTTTGAAGCCTCTCGTGCTTATGGTTTTGTCCTTCGTTTACTCGAGCTTCAAATCCTTAGCTTCATTTTGGGAATCCAATATCTAAATCTTATCGACTAAGGTTTATCTTTGAGCATAGTTAATAAACGGCTTAGGATTTGGGTAGAGACACTTCTTAAAACATTGAGGACAATGTTCGGTTCTAGTATGGGGGGTGGGGGGTCTATCGATTTGATTATGCCTGCAGCCGTTGTTTTCACGTAATCCCGTTTTTACCACCAAAATACCAAAAAAATGAAAATTTTAAAAAATTTCAAAAATAAAATAAGTGTTTTGTCACAATTTTGACTTTTCATGATCATACCATATTCTCCATATCATGTTTTTATGCTTAGGTAAGACGATTTATGATCATCTTATTGAAATGATAGGACGCTTCTTCATTTAAATAAGGGAACAAAAAAAAAAAATAAAAAAAAATTTGGAAAAAAAAAAAAAAAAAAAAAAAAAATGATAAATCTCCGAACTATGAATTTATAAGTTCTCAGTTACAAGAAGTTGGACGCTTCTTTTTGTAAGTGACTAATTATAAATAAGTAGGCTTAAGTATATAACATACGTACAAACAAGTTTCTTTCAATTCGTTTGTACAAACAATTCCTTAATCATTATCATTATTACCTTCATTTACTTCATCATTGTTCATTTCAACAATATGTATTCCACCTGATTAGGCAACACTTTACAAATTCATAATCATTCCATTAAAACATCACTCGTTCCATGATCTTCGTATACTAACAATTCTCTGTTTATTCTGCTACATAATAACAAGAAACACACAAGAATCTATGCCAATGTCAAATGATTTCAATACCACTAGGTATGAAAATTTTGACAAAGACTTGTGATAGCATTCTTATTTGATGTTGTCTTTTAAAGGTTAATGAATAACGATTTCTTACAATCTGAGTGGCGCAACGTATTTCATCCACCCAGGTTCTATCAGGATCTGGAGAAATTCTATTTTCTATCATCAAGAGGTTGTGGTTTGCGAAAATAAGTAGGACGTTGTATGTTGAAAGGAGTTTCTGGAATTATACATTTAATGGTTGTACAACATAATTATAAATGCATCACACATGTGGACTTGTAACCTTGAAATCAAAATTCATGCCTAGTACCTACATCTATTCACTATAACTTTCAATTAAATCTGGACGAGATTTCTGTAAGGGGTGGAGACTATTACAACTCAGAATTTTCATCAACCTATTTTACTATTATCCAATTGTACGGGGGAAATTTTCGCTTTTTACATACTTGTATTGTCAATATCTCCGTCTGTCATGTACTTTACATACTAAATAGAGAGTCACAAGCTATCTATGTTCAACCTGTCTTCATATATGTCAAGCAAACATACACTATGTCAAGTCAATATCATTATATCTTATTCCAAAGTACTTTATTCCTATTATGTACAGTTTCGCAACGTTTCTAATCAAAACGGGGCTTTAAAGTTATCGTATACTCTAAACCCTAATTCCATGAAGGTTAATATTTAAAGTGAATGTACAAGTACTAAGCTATATACAAGTAATATAACATTTCAATTGAAATTTAAACTCCATAATGTAAGTAACAAGCTTTCAAAGCAACACTATAACAATTCATTAATGACACGATCTTCAAAATTAGCCGTTTTACCTCCGTTTCATTCTAATTCTTTCACCATCATTAGATGTACAAAAGTATACACTTAATATCACCAATTGTGTAAACACTAATTATACTATCATAAAATTTCATACACATTTTTACTTTAAAACCCTAATTTAAACTCTGAAACCTTAACCGAACAGCTAAAATACTACACTATGAATCGTTTCTTGTTTTTTATCTATCATAACCCAAACCAACAACACAAATAAGTTGTATTAACTCTTACATTACAACTTAAACAATCATATACTATCATCATTTCATTATTTCTAACAACAAATTCAGACTTAAAACCATAAAACCCAATCTAGTTTTACCGTAAAACCCTTAAAATTAGGCCCTAGTTCGAATAGGATTCAGTCTATTAAAAATATGATATGGAAATATTCAAAGGATCTGGATATTAAGTGTAAAACACTACGGTTGTATCCATCATGTCTTGTGATCATCTCTAAAGTGGAAATCAACCCGGATTCGATCGTCGGGATGAGAATTAGTTACAACCAAAATGGAAAAGGTACGCAGTTCTTGCACATTTGTAGTAAATGGACTATTATATTAAATGTTTCTATAGTAACCCTCAAAAACATGTAAAAACTAAACATTGTAAAAGGACTCAAATATCTAACAATGTCGGTGGTTTGAGCTTCAACGGAAATTACGGTTTGTAAATGGCAACTCCATTTTACCGAGGACTGATGTTGGACTGTCCAAAAACGGGCCATGTATAAATCAACCAAAAACCCTAAAACGTCTAGAACCCTCCACCTGCATTTCTAGCCTTCATTCATTACTTATCCCCTAGCCTTCCACATACCCCATCTGTTCCTCACCTGGTCTCTTAGCATCCTTAGTCACCAAGTTCTCAAATTACTATAATAGGAGCACCTATTACTTCTTTTAAATCATCCCCCACTTCTTCTTTCTTAACCAATGAGCTAAATATTCTCTGCTCCTATGATCCTAGGATTCATATAGAGATCATTCAAGCAAAGCTTGAGATTTGAAGCCCCGGGACCAAGATACAAGGCGTAACGAGTGGAAATACTACCCGATACGACCGTTTCCACCATTTTTGCTCTTTGAGCTCAACTACAGGTTTTGAGATGTTTATACTTCTACTCCTACAACTTTTTAATGTTCATATGATCCTAATATATTTTGTTAAGTTTCATTAACTCAATCATGCTCATTTTCCCATTTTGATCGAAACCGTTACACCCGAAACCCTACATTTAGCATTTTTCTTTAAAAACTAAAATGTTTATAATAATTATATTGTTATATCTATCCTAGCATGGCTTAACTAATATTAAAATAACCACTTTGTTGATTATTGAAGGAAATTTGAACTTAAAACCCGCGCGTTTACGTTTTGAAACCCTAATTTGATCCCGTTTGCTTCTTAGCTAACGAATCTTATTGTTAAACTTGTTTCTATTGACGTTAAATCTTATATTTTAGTTTATTATAACTTATAAATGTCGATTGAAATGTTAAATAAGCTGTTTGCAATGCATCATTTGGACATGTTTTGTAGTATAATTCATGCAAGGGGTATATATCGTAACTTTCTGAAATTAATGACTAGAAGGGCTGAATATGTCATTATATCAAAGTTATAACTATAGGGGTCTATTATGTCACTTTTCAAAGTACAAGGTTTACTTGGTATATCTTTTAAACTTGAAGGACCAAAGTCGTAAAAGTGCAAACTCCGAGGGTATATTTTGCCACTTTTTCCAACTCAAGGGTGCTAAAATGTAAACGTTTGAAAAATATAAAATCACTGTTTAAACCTTACAAGACTTAACTGTAATGTAACGCTTTCGTGCTACATTTCTAGATATTAAATAAAACGCTTAAAACCGATCATCCGGAAGCATACTCTGTACACAATCACTAAGGGAGAGCTTCATATTAGATGTTGCCATTCGTATTACGTTCTGACTGAGTGGTTGGGTTTACGATTTAAAGTGCCCTCGCTCCTCAAATGTTTATAGAATGGCTTCTAACATATGATGGCCCGAACGGTGATACAATAATTCCAAACTCTTCAATCAAACTCATAACTCTTAAACCAAAGTTCTAAAGTACAATCTTCCTAAGACTTGACATATTCTACTCAGGTTGTGTGACGTGGCTATTTACTATCATTTTGCTATATCAATCCTCCCCGTTAAGATTGTGATAAGGTCGTCAGCTTTCATTTCAGAATAGTTATTACATCTACCTATCAGGTGAAGTTCATAACATCGCCTTTACTTATTTTACATGTTTTATAAACCCGCGAGGGGGATACATGCTCGTTACAAACTCTTTTATCTTATAACAATGTGATTACTTTTCAATGACTTAGTGAGTTCATAGCCTCACTTTTAATCTCTTTAATTATTTCATAAACCCGTGAGGAGGATACATGGTATAAAGTACGGATACAAGTGTTTTACCAGAAAAAAAAACTCCTATGACTATTCTAATGTATCATTTACAATCTATGTCTACGTTATAAATCCTACAAGTCATTAAAATTTGACTTCAAGTCGTTAATTGACTATGGATATTTATCTGTTAGTATCTTAGTATCATAAATCCTACAAGTCGTTAAATTTGACTTCGAGTTGTTAAATTAACTTTGGATATTAATGTGTTAGTTTCATAAATCCTACAAGTCGTTAAATTTGACTTCGAGTCGTTAAATTGACTTTGGATATTAATAAATCCTTCAAGTCGTTAAATTTGACTTCGAGTCGTTAAATTGACTTTGGATGTTAATATGTTGATATATGAGCTCTTCGAGTCGTTAAATTGACTTTGGATGTTAATATGTTGATATTATGAGCTCTTCAAGTCGTTAAATTGACTTTGGATGATAATGTGTTGATGACATGAGAACAAGACCAATCAGACCAAACAAGGCAATAACGGGATAATACATTGTTACTATGATTCATTGCGATTATTACTAATAACGGGTATATAATAACATGACCCAAGATCATAACAATATCATTTTCATAATAATTGTGTTTATACAATTATTATACTATTACTTGTATTCAAACTGTTTATATCAAACCTATGAATTTCACTCAACCATTGTGTTGACTTTTTAGCATGTTTATCTCAGGTAATTGAGCAAGTTGCGGCACGGAGTGGCATGGACTCGAAGATGGCTGAACTGTTATCATTCAAACATGATGTTTTAGATTTTGGGACCTGCATTTTGTAAAAACTCTGATTATAATGAATGATAACTAAATTTTTCCAACAACGTCTCTTTTAAAGTTGTTTTCTATGATTATGATTGTTGTATCCATGAAGTAATACCCCAAATTAGCTTCTGCTGCTATATGTAAAAATGGAGGTGTTACAGTAGTAAACGTGATTTAATAAATATAGGGAAAATCTTTTTTTCTTAAATTTAATTATGCTTTTGAACTAAGACTATTTCGTTTTTAAGTTGTGATTTTATATATAAACGGGAAACCTAAGAGTCTTTGAAACCGAAGGTCTGTGAGTCCCGATACTAGTCTCTACGGGGTGTCAAAAGCCTGGTCACTTAGCCGCAAGGTTGGGATGTGCCGAGACGAAAGTCGCTACATGGGATGATCTCGCCTTCAAACTCATTATTCTCGGGTGGAACGTGAAGCATAGAAATTTTGCAAAACGTTGATCCATGGTTGAAATTCGAAATAAGCACATTCACCTAAGATATAATAATTGCCAGGAGCGAAAAGTTCACAAGCTACAAGTATGAGTAGTGTTAGCATCTTAACTTATATTTAACGGTGATTTCATTTTTAAGCTTAGTATGGGACAAGTGAAAAGTCAAGGACGATGAATTTATCTTTTTGGGCATTTTAGGATTAAAGTGCATCTTGTTCTATGACCCTAAAAGTTATGAAAATAATGAAAGTACAAAAAAAATGAGTAAAAGGGAAAAATACAAAAATATGTGTGGGAATAAGTGTGAATATTTAAAAAATGGTCACAACGGGGCTTTTCAAAGCTATTGATCTTTAATTCCCCTTGATGAACACTTAGCTACTTTTTAAGGTAATTAGTCAAGGGGGATTGAGATTCTTAGTTTTCTTAAGTGTTTACTTATGGCATTGCGTGAGGACACACAAATAAGCCAAAGAAATGAATTAAGCTATTAAGCTTAACTGCAAGCAAACAGTCAAAAGGCAAACTATGAGCTTAAAAATAAGCCACCTAGAGAGGGTCTTAGGGCTTAAGGCTTATAAAGCTTATAGATGGGCTTATGGTTTTCCTAGAAATGCCAAGAAGCTGAAATGTAGGAACCCAATAAGCTAGAAAAAGGGTGTGACAACTAGGCTGTTTGCACCAGGGCAAGCTTGACAAGGAAAATGAGGCTAAAAGCCAGCTTATGAATAAGCTGGCTAATAAGCTCTATTTTGAAAACCTAGCTAAAACAGATGGAATCTAGCTCCTAGTGAGCTTGTAAACAAAATTTTGAAAGCTAAAAACAAATTTTAATGACTAAAAATTGGAGATGAAAAATGCTATTTGAAACTGAAAATTTAACTTAAAAAGTTTGACAGATTTTGAGAATAGAAAAAGTAAACCTAAAGGGATTCTAAACACTCTTTTGACACTTGAAAAATGACACTAAACTAACACTAAAAGCTGGTTTTGAAAATCAAATGAAACCATAACTTATCTAACTGTTTTATCAAAACAGTTTATAAGACAATTTTAAAAAAAACTTAAAATCAACTTTTTAGAACCAAAAACTTTGAAAAACAGATTAATTTTGCTTAGAAATGTCTTGTCAAAAGTGACCCAAATACCAAAATGGTTTTAAACCCGCCATTCTCTCTCAAAAAGTTTACTCCAAAACTTTTGTTCATCCGTAGAATTTGCAAGAAGAAGAAGGTGGTGTAGTAATTGGTGATTCCGGTAGTGTTTTTCTAGCCTTGGTGTTTTTGGTGTGATTCTTGGCATTAATTCTTTGGTGTTCTTGTTCTTGTGATCCTATTCATTCTTGATTCTCTAAGGTATTCCATGTTCTTTTGAATTCATTCTTTGTGTCATCATGATTACACATAAGTTTTGCATAAAATCATAGAATTGTAAAAGGAAAACATGTGTAATAATCCTGTAAAATTCTTTATGATTGATTTTGAAATAATCTTGTTAAAATCATATTATGAAACCCTAGATAATCATTAATGATGTCTTAATGAAAACTTACAAGATTAGAAACCATAGGGTATGTTTTTATAAAGAGAATTGGTAAGAATTAGGGTTATATGTCTTTATGTTTCTGTCCAGAATTTTGGGTCATATTGATCGGGTTATAACTTGGTGATAAAAAATGAGTTTTGACATGATTCTTGAGCCTAAAGCTAAATTCAAAGAGTCTAGTGTCGAATCTGGAATTTCTATCCGAAAAATTCTGTAGTAGTATTTGATTTTTAATTCTCAAACCGTAAGGGGCTGGCCTTTAAAATTCGAATTGGTAAATCTTCATGATATTAGCTACATCCATAAATTTTTTTAGAATTTTCTAGAGTTGTCTAAGTAGGGTTTTTACATATGAACTTTTTAAAAGTACCAGCAGGTCATTTTCTGGATCAGTTTTGGTAACGATGGTTAAAGGGGTATTTATACATGAAAATAAAATCAACCAAAATTCGTGGACATACTATTCACATGTGGAAACCTCTGTGATTTTTAGTAGATTTTTAGGAGGTTGATCATTCTACTCTCCTACTATGGTCCTATACACACAATTCGAAACCAACCTAAAAGTTTACAGATTCTGGAAATTTAGAAAACAATAATTAGGTTACATTAAGTGCTATAAGTAATAAGATTTAGTAATGAATATATAAAATAAGATATACAATGATATGTAACCATGGATTCTTGTAGATTCAGTGAAGAGGGAGTGATCTATTGTCTTTATGTTCGTTCTCTCCGTTGTGTGTTTGTTGAGGTACAGATATTCCGTCCTTTTAGTAAGGACACCTCGTGACTTGATTCTCATTTGTTTTAGCTACTTTGATTCATTTGATATTCCGTCTGATTTGCTATCCGTACTCATGACTCATTTATATTCGTTGATATTCTGTTTGATTTTATATTCGCATTCATGATTCATTTAATCTTTATTTATATATGATAATTAGATCCGTTATCTTGATTGGATTTTTGGTAACTTGTTCAGTTTGCTTAAATCTTTGCCCGAGCTATTTGAAATAGTCATGGAGGTACCATGACCATGTCATTAATGCACCAATGGCATGATACTATATGTGGCGGTGTGATTAGTCCACGACGTTCCTTTTTTAATGATGGCCTTTGATTATTATTAGCTTACATATGTATGTATACTCGTCATTCTACTTGTGTATATGGATATGACTTTGTTTTGTAGGGAGTGTATGGATGCATCCTAGGTACTATTTGTTCAAATTCAGTTACAAGAGTGAAGGTTGTGTGTGTGCTATTCACCCCATATCACATTATGTACACAAAGTTGAAATCCTTTGTACAACTTATTATGTGGCTATATGATTATATCTGTTTAGAGTCTATTCATGTATCATGTTTAGAAATTTATCTGAGCTCGTAGGCATTCCTTTGTTGTTCTTGATTATTGTTCATTTGATTCGTATTTCATATGATATTTGTTTAGCAGGTTCTCGTGATTCGTTTCATTCATTCTTTTGTCGTATTACCCTTTTTATTATTATATCTGTTCACTGAGCGTTATCTCAGCCACGTATTCTTTTCCTACGGCATGTAATAAGCGGGAATCTGGGATTTGAGTGTTGAGAGTAGGAAGCTTTTACAGGATCGACCCTTGATAGATTTCCTTGGTTTGGATTTATGTTTAAGACTTCTTTCGTTTGAAGATCTCTTTTCATTTAGACTTTGTTGGAATTTTAATACTTTTAAAAGTCATTTTGTTTCATGACTTATTATTTTTATTTAATAAAGTCTTTCGCTTGCGTTTATATGTTTTGATATGACACCATAATGTGACTCTTGGCCTCTTTATATCGGGAGCGGGACTACAATATGGTATCGAGAGTCATGGTTACGCCATGTCAGAATAGGTATGAACTGTGAGGATTGGGTAGACATTAGGTTTACCTTTTTAATGATACGCTTCCCTTCGTATTTTGATCTTCAACCTCTAAATACCTGCTTCAAGAAGGGGAAAGTATTTTCTTTGAACCAAGATCAGCAGCTAACTCTTCAGGTACCATTTTAGGAACTCTCTTCTTGAATGGTCATGCTATTTTTGTTTTATTTGATACGGGTGCAACACATTCTGTGGTTTCTGTTTCATTTACTAAACACACATCTTCCCTGCGCTACTTATTTATACCTTCTGCTGAGGTATGTAAAACAATGTTGAAAATGAAGCTTTTGGATGGAAAGATGAATGAAGATTGCTATAGATTGTTGAAAATGATGGAAAAACAAGCAGGCATTAGAAAGTAATGAAATGTGTAGGGTTGAAAGCCTAGGATAGAAGTTGAGAAGGATAACACTTGGTGAAGGTGCTATGCACTAACACAACAAATGGTTATCAGTTCACCATGTCTAACCAACATAAGGACTGGCTAGTCCAAGAGCAAACGGCTCTTGGTAAAGACTTCTCAAATCCGTTCTATGGTTGACAACTTGCAAATAAGTTGTATGGTTTTCAACTCACCATATCTGTTAAAGTGAAGAGTTGGCTAGCCCACAAGTTTATGGCTTGTGGTAAAGGCTGTGGAAAAACCATAACTAGTCCATAAGATTATGGCTTATGGTAAAGACTTGCAAATCCATATTAGATGGTTGACAATTTACCAAAAATTGTATGGTATTCAATGCACCATAGTATTTATACTGAAGCATGGCTACTCCAGAGCAAACGGCTAGCTGGTAAAGAGTTATCAAATCCGTTTATAGCTGATGATTTGCTCAAAATCATATGGTTATCAATGTACCATGGTCTTACAAACCTAAACATTGACTAGTCCATAGCAAACGGCTCATGGTAAAGACACAACAAATCCGTTTATGGCTGGTAGTTTGCCAAAAACTATATTTTTGTTGCAGTCAAGATTGGAGTGCTATGAAGACTAGTTGCTGTCAAGATTTGAAGACATAAAGACATATTATTTTGAAGACAGAAGTTCAAGACAATCCTCTAAAGCCCAAGGTGAAGCTTAAAGTAGTTAAAGATCAAGAATGTTCTGAAGGAACTTGAAGTTCATGAATGAAGATCAAGTTAGGGGAGGATTGTTAGGAAAATATTGTAAACAGACTTAATACTGTTAGTATTAAAGTTAAGTCTGTTAGTTAAAGTTAGTACTGATAGACGAATAGTTAGTACTGTTAGTATAGAAGTTAAGTCTGGTAGAGCAAGTTAAGTCTGCCAGCATTAACTTAAGTCTGGCAGTATTAAAGTTAATACTGTTTGACCAGACTGTTAAGTCTGTTGTAATTTTAGTAATAGTTATCAATTAGCGTTAATCTAGGAGGAGATAAGTATTATCTCTTAACGCGTTTAGGGTTCCTTAAGCTTATAAAAGGAACATAGAATAGTATTGTAAACATATGAGTTGATTGAGAATTCACAATCAAATAGTAATAGTAATAGCAAGTTTAGTATTTCGTTCTTGTTCATCTTGGTATAGATATTGATATTCCGCGTCAATATTTATATTCACTGTTATTGTCTCTCATAGTATCTTTGGATTTATTCAAAGGACTATCAAGGCTCATTCAGATCCTGTTTATAAGGACCTACAACATCCATGATTTTTTTCAAAATTTTCTGAGTTGTCTAAGTAGCGTATTTACGCGTGAACTTTTTGAAAGTACCAGCAGGTCATTTTCTGGATCAGTTTTGGTAACGATGGTTAAAGGGGTATTTATACATGAAAATAAAATCAATCAAAATTCATGGACATACTAGACACATGTTGGAACCTTTGTGATTTTTAGTAGATTTTTAGGAGGTCATTTAATGGGTCTATAAAATTCAAAACCAACCCTTAAAAAGTTTATAGATTCTAGAAATTTAGAAAACACTAATTAGGTTACATTAAGTGCTATAAGTAGTAAGATTTAGCAATGAATATATAAAATAAGATATATAATGATATGTAATCATGGATTCTTGTAGATTCGGTTAATCGATAAATAAGTTTATAGAGGGAAAGAAAACCTAAGGAGAGAGAGAGTATGAACATGACAAATATATTAGAGAGAGAAATAAGAGTTGGTGGGTGATTACACGAGGAAAGAAAGAAAACCATACCATCTCCCTATGTTGAGAGGGGTTTATATACCACAAAGTGACCAAAAATATCGGAATTGTTGTCCGTATTACTTAACCCATTTTGTTAGTGAAAATATTACGATATTTAAACTAAACAAGTCCTTTGGTTTTAATAATCACAAACGTGATCACAACTCATCAATGCATACATTCATCAACACCTCTCGACGTCTCAAATCTACTCATGGTTCAACAAAAGGTATGAATATGTTTGTTAAGTTGCATTATGATCAACCCATTTAACAAAGCATTGAAAATGATTTACAAATAACTAATCACATTAGAGAATAGGACAAAACTTAATTACTTAACTAACTAGAACAAATCTTCTATATTAGAAAACAATCTTGGAAGATCAAAACATGTCTAGCCATATTAGATAATAGGACAAAATAATTAGGGAATAAAGACAAAACTAATTATTCTTGTTTAACCATTTTTAGAAACAAATCTTACAAGATCTTTTCATATCTAGCAAATCTTACCATTTTAATTTTAAGCTTGATTTTCCTTCTAGGACAAAATCTAATTAGATTTTATAAGTACATTAAGGATCTAAGCAAAATATTTAAAATGATTTTTAACAATTTTGAAATTGGCCCGTGCGACCCACGGATCCACCTAGATAGGCAGACGGATCCACCATCCCTGGATCCGTAGCACCTTGACAACCAAGTTTTGGGTTTTCTATAAATACCACGTATTTGCTTAGTTTTTGACCCAAGCTTTGTCACAACCTTTCTTCACATTATTACACATATTTTAGGTCATTATAAATAAGTTTGTATAATGTAAACCACACAATTATTCATATCATCAAACCCCAATAACCGTTTGATATAATGCTTTTTAGATTTTATTTGTTGCAAGCATGATTCTACATGATCCTCCATTCAAGCAAGCTTAGAGATCTTGCCATCTTCATCCACCACATACCTACATATATGTAGATCTATCACAACAAGCCAGAGACTTGTCATCTTCATTAGCAACATCATGCTTAGTGATCTTGATGTTTTAGATTAGGCTTTTACATCCAATTGACAATTATGTCTTGGATCATCATTATACACATTTGTGTATCAATCATTATACAACAAACTAGATGTTAGGTGGTTTATGTGTTTAGATCATAAAATACAAGGTTTGTTATGTTGGGTCATAAAAGATAACGGGTTTGGTTGCACCCAAAGAAGGACTCAGTATTTAGCTTAGTACTGGATAAAGTATAAGTGACGTTAGGTTAGTTATACCTCTAAAGTAGGATCGGTATTTAGCTTAGTACTGGATACAGTGTAAGCGACGTTGTACGGTTTTCTCCACCTAAAAGAAGCTTGTTGATCTAGTGAAGTAACTCTCGAGTTGGGTAAATCCGATGAGTGGTAGGACTAAGAGGAAGCTCTCGTAGCCGAACCACTATAAATCATCGTGTTCGGGTTACGCTTTCTTTTACTTATTTCTTTACATTTATATTTGCCTTTATCGCTTTATATTTATATTCGCATTGCATCTATGTTTGTGTTATACATTGTGTTGTGATGATATGCTTTGTTTGATATTCTTTAGTATAGTTATTGTAGTATAAACTTGATTGGTTGTTTGATACAAAAGTTTTAAGTTTATAAAGGAAACGTATTCACCCCCTTCTACGATTCCACAATTGGTATCAGAGCCACGTCGCTCTAGTTTTTAAAACAAATAGTTTTAAAAATAGAGTACGATCCATGTATCAAATTTCCTATCAAGCAACACATAATGTGAAAAGTTCTTTGTTTAGTACTTACAAGTTTTGGTATTAAATATAAAGCGTTACAATAGCTTGAAGGTCTTTTAAAGAATCCCATACAAAGGGAATAATCTGTCTAAAAGTGAAATAAATGATTTTGCCAAAATTTCACCACTTGTGCGATCCACAGATCCACCAGAAGTGGATCCGTCAATGAGATCCATCGATGGCATTTTTAGTTTTTGTCAAACTTCAAAAATTCGTAGAAAATCAACCGTGCGTCGGACTTCGATGATTCAAAAACCAAAATTGAAGGATTTTGAGTGTACTTTCCAATGGAATCAGTCTCAATTACAAATTTAAATTTTAAGTTTGTCAAATAAGCAAAATGCCATAGAGTGTCCAAAACTAAAATTTTGTTTAGCGTAAAAAGTTGATTTTAACCTTTCTTTTCGAGTCGGACACTTCTAGTTGGTTTACTCTTGAAAGTTGGTGTATTTTATCATTGGAAAGTAAATGTATTTTTCAAACTTACTAATGGATAGAAAACTAATATATTTACAAATAAAATCAAGCTATGTATATATTGTTATATTAAATACACAAAACGAAGTGTAGTATTTATGTGTGTTATGCTAAATGATTATTTGTTATACTTTTCATCTTAATATTGTTTATCAATCTTTGATATACTTATTGCATTTGTAGTTGATCTTGTTTGGTTATTAGCATAATCTCGTCATGTGTTTTATTTATTAGTGTTCATGTATATGCGTCAATTGATCTTATGGAAGATCTCTTGCACTAAGTTGAGAAATTGCTTTTGCATTGCATATAGATATAGATCACTATGTTTTCAAATGTTTATTCAACATTTTTGTAAATCCATATATTTATGTTAACCCACTTAGATGAGAACTAAGCAAGTTTTCCAAAATCTTTGAATATATTATATTGCACGATTATCGTCTACTACTTTAACCGATAAAATACGTCACCACTGATATTATTCAAACAATTAATTTTATCAAAGTCTCAACAAAGTCTCTAGATCATG
Organism: Tanacetum coccineum; assembly: GCA_026074375.1. Taxonomy (NCBI): domain Eukaryota; kingdom Viridiplantae; phylum Streptophyta; class Magnoliopsida; order Asterales; family Asteraceae; genus Tanacetum; species Tanacetum coccineum. The sequence continues at coordinate 39,130 of BQNB010032687.1, read as the reverse complement.
TCATCTCATTATCTTGTTTAAACATAGGTTGTCTAGACAAGAGAAAATATCATAATAACACATTAGTATGTAATAAAAGAAAATTATGTTTTGAACTTAGTTTGTGTTTGCATTAGTCTAATTCACAATCACAACTAATAAATATTTGGATTAAAATGAACATAGAATTTGTTGTAATTCTAAATTTGAAAGATTAACTTTCTTGACAAGAAAACACTTTCATTTTGAAGTTTTATTTTCGAATAAATTTTCACATTAACATTAACTTGAAATAAAAATATTCACTCTAGTCAAAAACTTGAAATATTTTAGATACATGTAGTAGTTTGAAAAAAATCATAATGCTTAAAATGATTAAGATAATTTTGTGTACTTTTTAAATCAAAATCTCAGCATATTGTGCACAATATTAATAATTTTTCTCACATAGTAAAATATACGACAATACCAAAGAAACAAGTAAACTCGTCGTTTTAAATGATCTCACTCTTAAGACTAGTCTTAGGCTTAATGGAACACATTAGGAAAATCTTTTCTTTTCTTGTAAAAGAGTGTTTGTGAGGGTCAAGAAAGATTTCGGATATATATTGATTCATTATTCAAATTATGATTGATATCATTTTTCGAATCTAATTGCCTAGTTTTTGAGTTTGGATATGAAATCGGATTCATTATTTTCTAGCTTCAAGATTATATCAAAATCATAACAAAAGATATTATCTCGAATCTACATACTCAATCACACTAGGTTGATATGAAAATAATGCCATCCCTTTCAAAGACGAAAAGAATATACATCGGTTCATAACTCACACTTGTGATAATGATGTTATATTGAGTCTACATGTCCAATAGTTATGTTCCTTTTATTAATAATAACATGTTTAAAATGCACGTCAAAGTAGGATTGACGACTTGGATGGTTCGTCCGAGATATTCAAGTAATTTACCTTGCAATGCATTTGGTAAAGTTGTCATTTCCGAAAAACGAAACACGATCAAATGCACAATATATGTAACTTTGCTCATACAATTTAAAAACACGAATCAAGACTTAAATTCACTTTTTGTTGTAACCTTTTCTCTCTATACCAAATAAGCATACCATTATTTTTAACTAAGTATTTAAAACTAGAACAATTCAATTATCTAAGATTAGGATTAGGAATTATGGAACATATTCTATAAACTATTATTTTGCTTTCTTTCTATAAGTGATCGTAAGTGGACTTCGAATATAAAGATGATTATTATTCAAACGATAATTAATCTCATTATTCTATCCAATTACAAATGTTCGAAATTTGAAACATGGTGTCAGAGATTTTGAATTTATCTAGATAACGAAAATATCAATAAACGACTTAGATATTTTTAGAGTCTACATGTTTAACTAGTTTAGTTATTACATGAAATTCGAAATCGTTCAAAGACAAAAAGAATTAATCATTCGAAATTGCAATTCACACTTGTATTGAAGATGCTTTGTTATGTCTAATGTTCAATAATGCTTGTGTATTAGCAATGGTAAAAAAATTTTTTTATTTTGCTAAAAGGCTAAAACACTCAGTAGGATTAAAATCGTTGAAATTCCATCGGGAAATTCATGATATTTCCCTGATTACGCTTAAAACTTGGACGTCGAATCTGAAAGTTTAAACCAAGAACCCTTATAACATATATTAAGCTTCTCCCATTACTGATGGATATTACTGTGCATCTAATTTAATAGATGGATAATTACATTGATGAAAATTACGGGTTGTTATATACGGATGCTCCATATGAAGATCCGTCTTTGATTTAGGTAGATCCGTCCGTGATCATCAAATATGAATATATTCCTTTTGTCATTTTGTACTTGTCTAAGGTCCAACAAACATGTAACTAACCTTTAGTACATCATAATTTCTATAATTGAAAATTCACAATATCTATTGAGGTAAATAACCTTAATAAGAATACTTTCAAAGAGATATGTAAATGTGCATTCTTAGAACGCTTTAATGTAGCACATTCCACCTTGTCATACTTAAGTATACTCCTAAGTCCTAGAAGACTAAATCTTGTTTAAACTCACAACATCTTGCTTGTTATCTTATTTAACCCTAGAATTCTACACATCATGATTAGGATTATGAGAACCGGAATCGAAACATATTAGTTGAGTCGCATTGGGCCAAGTATTAATGAACAATGCAAATTTCATCTTTGCTACACTTCATTAGAAAAATGCGGGAATTCTATTTTATTCTAAAATGAGAATGACTACTGGAGAACTTATTGCACTAGAAATTCAATTTAACCTAATGGTTAAATTGCTTCCGGGAAGGAAGTTAGGTTCGTGGTATAACCCGTAAAAATGGGTTTTAAGCCTGATTTGAGCACCACTAGTAATAAGTCTCATATTCCTTCTCTAACTTGACTAAATGGCATTTTCTAAATATGCCTAATGTAGCTACATTGATGAACTTTTGTATTTTCCTTAGATTTGCTCTTAACCAATATAATATAGGATTCTCCTTAGTCTACCTTTAGTCGACCTAGACTACTTGCACATCGCATACGTATTTTTGTGATTTCAAAATATTAACTTGTTCTCGTGAAATATGATTATATTATCTTCATGCTAGCTTGATACTCAATGATTACTTGCTTAATTATTGAATGCATAATTATTTAAACAACTTTGTTTTTTGTTAGCAATCCCGGTTTAATATCTATAAGTTTATATTTATGATACGTGTTATTAAATGATAAATGGTAACATGTTTTGTATGATATATATGTGTGTGACGTAATCATTGTTTTATGTGAGCTTTTATATGATCTATGTGTCTCTCTTGTGCACCCACACTATATCATTAGGTCCGTCTATCTAAATAAACGTATAGACGTCACATAGTCTTGTACATCAATATATTTGATTGTTATGATTAATACATTTAAGTGACTTAGTGTCTTTTGAATTTAGGGTATTGTCTCGTGTCACTAAAATTTATTGAGTACACATGCATAATCGTCTTAATCCCTAAGGATTTTAGTTTAGATCACTTTGATCATTATCTTATTTATTTACTTGATTCTTTTCTTCACGAAACACTTTCTCCGTCCCTCGTCGTAAACGGTCAAATACTCAAAACTCCCCATAGTAACTCGTTCCCACTCCTTTGTTACTATATCAACCATCTCATATCTTTAGGGATCCGCTCCTTAACTATAAACGGTTATATCACTCATTTTTCATACCTAACTAATTACACGAAAACCTAAATCACACCTCTACCACTATATAGATGGCTAATATCTTCTCTCCACCATTTCCGCTACCACCTTTAAGATAACCTCATACCTCATCATGTGATTGTTCTATGAACATTAGCAATGCTTGAGAAGAGCTACGTAACTTCACGGTTGAAGATCGTCGTATGCTAACCATCATCCCTCTTGACATTGTCAAGCTCATCGGTTCCGTCATCTTTTGTTTTCTTCTTTATTTATTTTTATTATTCGACACGTTATGTCCGGATGAGCACGAATTAAGTGGGAGGGAAAACACACTCGTTCACATATAGTCTTTCACCAAATATTCTTAAGAACTCACAAATGTGATTCTTATTCCCTAGAAACCGATTCAAACGAACCTTTACCCTACAGACTCATTTTGTTTTCCATCACACATGTACACCTCGCTCACACAAACCAAATTGGTGACCAAGATCGTAACCTGGCTCTTACCCTAACTTTAGTATTAGGACTAATACCTCCTCAAACAAGAACACTTGTTTCTTTTTCCATAAGAACATTTATTTCTTTTTCCAAAACATATGTACGCCCCGTTCATACAAACCAATTTGGTTCTTCTCTCTTACCCTAACATACTAGTACACCACGTTCACATAAACGACAATTGGTTCTAACCACTTTCCCTAATTTCACTATTAGGATCAATACCTCCTCAAGACAAGAACACTTCACTCATCCTCGTTACTAGAACCTTCAATCCTTAAGTCAACCTTACAAGAACGTCATCTACCACACATTCAAACCTTACAACTACAATCTACTCTTGATGGTAATAGATAGTTTGTGAACCATCAATACCTTAACACAAAACCTTGCAAGTATACTTCACTCTTGATTATGAAAGAACCTTTGACCCGTATGTCGATCATACACAAACCCTATAACTATACTTCACTCTTAATAGTGATGATTAGTTTTACATACCTAAACCTCGCAAGAAACACTTCAACCTTACACTCAAACCTAACAACTATACTTTACTCTTGATAGTAATAGTTTGTTCAAAAACCTTCAATCCTCACAAACATTATACTCAAAATGTATCCCTACACAATATTGACATCAAAAACACGTCACCAACTTTATGATCTTCACCACCAAATATTGGTCCTCACTTTCAAACTTCCATACCAAAGAAATTATCTCCTCAAGAACATTCCACACTTATCCAATAACTACTACAAGTGATCCTTTTATTTTTTCCATAATTGAGTCTTTTTGTTTGTTTCCACTTACTAGCAAGTAAAGAACATAAAGAAGATATTCAATCTTCAAGTGTTATTGAGTCACCACATTGTTGTGTCTTTCATTTTTCTTTCACTCTAAAAGAACTACCACCTCGTCTCACATATCCACCTTTGTTCGTCAGCATTGACAACCAATCACTTGCAACCCAATCACGTGCAACCCAATCACTCGTGTCATCGTTAGTGAAAATGATATATTATTCTAAATCATCTTTGCCAACCTTAGATCAACACCTTCTCTCTTCGTTCTAGCTCATCCTTCCCCGCCTTCCATTATATGGAATCATTTTCATTTACTTCTAGATGCACATCATTTTTCACTATATTTATTCTTTTCATAATATAACTACTTTCGAGTATATATGTTGACATGACGTATTAAAATATTATTGACATCAATTTACTTTTACATGTCATAATTTTTACTTTACTATTATTATTATTTTTCTTCTAAGAACATACTTAGAATATGTTTTCTCAACAAATCAAACACACTACGTATTCAAATCATGTTTTTCCATATCACCCTCATCATCAACATTTAGTTCGACCTAAAGTCTTACAACAATGTTTTTCCTAGAACCCCACACATGAAAAGTATACATAATGCTTAACAATTAAACCTTGAGGATTTAAGAATCTCTCATTACAACCCTTGACGAAAGTCTATCCGAACTCAAATCATCATCTTTGGTAGATAATGATTTCTTAAGGAACATGTCATTCTAAAAACGATAGAACTCCTTATTCGAATGACATCTTGGACGAAGTCGTTCTCATAACAATGGTGTGACAAACTATAAACAAATTCTGTTATCGTTTATAAAAGTTGTGTGATTGGTTGGATAAACTTGGTGTCAATTGAGTCTTAGTCATCGAGCATGTGTCTTGGTTCCTTTTATTTAGGTTTTTATTTTTTTTAAAATAGAATTGCATGTGTCTACTTTCCAACATTTCTTTAACATACTTTAGAGTACTCATACCTAAGACATGCATTTTATGTTCCCCGACAGTATATTACTATAAGTATTTTTGCTATCATGATCTCTTTTATGATTTCTGTTACTATATGTATTTTTACTATATGTACTTTTGATATCATAATTAATAATTTTGCTATCTTACTATGTGAGATTATTATTTTTGACACTTGCTATCATGATGCTTAACATCAATATGACTTGGTATGTTATTCTTTTTAGGACCCTTACTTGCTATTGTTCTTGATTTAAGTGTTTACATGCTAAGTGCTTTGGGTTTTGGCCGCAAAATAGGTTCTGCCCATTTTTAAGAGTCTTGGGGATCGACAGTGTCACACCCCCAAAATCTGGCGGCAGCGGAATGGTAACAATTGGGGTGCGATGTCATAGCACAACAACAAGTAATAGGAAACGACCTCAAAAGAGACGTTTTTAAATAAAGTTTTAATTCGATGCATCACTAAAGATCAGAGTTTAGTTTCGGTCCCAACAGTTTACAAGGTGACATAAAAGTAATAACAAATAGTTTTCAAAAGATGATAATTGTTTTAGAGAACAAGTTTAAAAGTTAGCATCGAATTTAAGAAAAACACAGAATCCATCATCTTGATATCCTTCACGGCTCCCATCAGGAGAATCACACCTTTGGACCTGAGATTAAACATGCTAAAATGTCAACAAAATTTGTTGAGTGAAATCATAGGTTTAACAGTAAATAAAGCATGGACCACCAAAACCTTAACGTCTACCCTCAAGTATATAGAATGCATGCTAAAACATTCTAGAATTTTCAACATGTTAAATGCACCATGATCAACTTGTGACCCAAAAGTAAGGTGGGGATTGTTAGTCCCGATAGATCTACCCACAACATTCACGCTTACTACACTAGTAATTTAACGGTTCATGATAGGAAAAAGGGACTTAATTGGCATTGAGGTAACTTAGGCAATAATATTCAAGCAACAGTCTGGATAGCATACAATTTTGAAAGTACTTGTGTCCAAAGGTAAAGCAAGCATGTAATCTCACCCCGTAGAATTTATAAAACAAGTATATGTAGAAAATGGGGATATGAACTCACCAAAAGTAATAAAGTCAGAAGTAACGAGATCGAGGATCAAGCAAAAGCCGCTAAGTACCACCTAAAATATGAGGTCCGCCTTAGAACGATAAAGTATAATCGATACGTAAAAGTAATTAAGCGATCATGAGGTGTGTGACCAATTGGAGCATGGCATTGCACTAACGTTTTCATAGTAAATTTTTTTACCAAAAACCCAAGTACAACCTGAACTTATATTAGTTAAGTCACATATTAAAAATTACCCTTTAATTCCCATTTTAACTAAGTTAAACTATATGTTTTAAATTTCAAGTATATACGTAAAATTTCAAATTCTGAAATTTACCCGACTTCCCGAACCTCTAGCCATTAATCCGTAAAATGGTAAATACAAAAGCTTTCCACCCCTGCGAAATCATTTTGAGTCTAGTTCTTCAAAATATAGGGCTCACTTATCCCAAAAGTCTTAAAAACCATGTGTAAATGACTAATTTACCCCAAAGCTACCTAAACAAGAAAATTTCATTTTTATCCTCCACGGTATCGGCCTTAAATCCCAATCTCTGATTGAACTAAAGATGAGCCAATTTGGAAAAATTTGCATTATCTGTTTCTATGAGATATGCTTTTAAACTCCACACTTTAGAACGAAATCCGAGGGTTTTACAATTTCCAACAAGGTCCAGAATTGACTATTTCTGTAAAACGGACATACTCCCTCATCTATAGGAAATGGTAAAACCATCCAATTACACCTATTCTATAAATGTTTATCTACCTAAAACATGAAATTTTTCAGTAGGCCACAATCCAAAAAAATAATTGTACTAGGTATTATATGCTGGACCCAAAATTCCCAATACAGCCACTTTATCATCACCCACTATAGTTTGACCATACAATAGAAACGCAATGCCATTTCTTTATTGTCACATCTTATTTATAACATAAAAAATACATGTTTATAGTAGGTAATCATTAAAAAATAATCAATCTACAAACAAAAAAAAATCTTTGAAGAAAAAAATGGATTCTTGACAAATTACAACAAAGGCTAGTGAAATAAGCTTCAACTCAATCTTATACCAAGCTTAAAATCAAACCCACCCACTCCAAAATCAACTTGACTCAAACAGATCTCAGCCCCTAGACACCATATTCCCAACCAAGTCATTTCAAATGCTACCTTAAAATAGAACTTGCAAGAAATCCACCCAACTCCAAAAGTTACATAAAAATCAAGACCACAATTCACCAAATCCCACTATAACATCATCATTTCTTCATGCAATAACCTTATAAAAACTTGGTAAAATTCAGCCCCTAAATCTATAAGAAGATGATTTTGGAGATCATTTAAAGAGATTAAAATCCAAGAGTACAAACTAGCACTAGAAACCCTTAATATATATGATAAGATTACTTGAAATTTTGATATGGAAAGAGTGTTTTGGTGGAGAAAGTGTACGGCAAGGGAAGCAAGAAGAGAAGTGATGTGTATTTTTTTATCAATAAAGAACTAGTGAAATGTTAAGGCTCTTTTATATAATCAATACATGCATTTGATAATAACACGTGTCTAAAGCTGATACAAATGTCCTAAACATCTCTTAATAAGATGCCACGCCACATAGGAGTTGTTTTAATGTGTTTTATTAATAGTAGATTTAGTATTTAGGGTATAAATTTTAAGATAGGTGGGTAGTTTTGAGGCTAACGGGTATTAACGTAAAATATAACGAGAGTTAAGGCGAAACCACGAAGTAAAAACGAATAAAATAAAAATAGTTCTACATAAATCGGAGAACTTTATTGAAAATTTAATTACTGACGGCTCGAGACAGATAGAAATTTCTTAACACAGTTTAAAATAAAAATGGAGACGAGAGTTACGAATCGAGTAAAAGTAAAAGTAAAAATAAAATTTTACTAAAGAGGTAAAAATAAGAATTTATAGGAATATTTTATTTACCTGAATTTACGGAGTCCTACAAACGGATCCAATGTTGGTGGATCCGTCTATGCTTTTGGTAGATTCGTCCCTTGCAGACGCTAAAATTCAAAATTTCTTGATTCCTAACTTTTATCACTATATCTATTGGTTATGTTACTTGATTCTAAATATGTTTTTAAACCTTTGGTTAAAACACTATTCTTATATTATTATTTTTTGCTACATACATAGCTATCATTGTTATTATGTATATGTGCGCTTGTCTACTAACTTTATTTTGTAACTCAATTCATTGGTGTCCCAAACAAGGGGGAACTTCGGACAAGCACTTAGAGAGTGCATCTTGTATACATTTAGTTGTACATACTCGTCCAACAGAGTATCTAGTTTCGCACTAACATTTTTTTGTAGGTTTTCGATAATACCTTGATGCCTCGAATAAGGGGGAGCACTCGTCAAGAAGAAGCATACATGCATTTATCATATATTTCTCCTATTACTTCATGATATATATATATATATATATATATATATATATATATATATATATATATATAATATATATATATATATATATATTATGTTGCACAAAACTAACACTTGATGTAGGATAAGTCTTTGTAAGAAATTTGATCCATGGATACGTTAGCAACCAAGGTCAATAATCATAGGAGTGCAATGAGCTAGGGGGAGCTTAAGGGAATCAATGTTGATAGCTCAAAGTTGATTAGAAGATGAAGATTGAAGTATAACTTCACTAGGAATGATGCAAGCTCTCCTTTCTGGGGAGAAACAAAGTTTAACTCCAAGGACACTCCCTTCTATGATAATGGGTATGGAAGAGTGTAAACGAAGAAGGGTTAGAGCATATACCTTTTTGTTTCGACAAAAGGGGGAGAAGGAAGTGTAAATGAGTAACTTTTAAATTTCATGAGTACCCTAGCTGACTTTCTTTACATGCAGATAAACACGCTGTAATGATCTTATTGGGTTATTAATCTCTCCCAAATAGTAAGCCTTTAGAAAGAAGAAAGAATATTCTTTTTGGTCTTTTCTGATTTTCTCAAGTAGAAACACTATAGATAGAATGTAGAGCTCGCTCCTAAACTAACAACCCTTTGATGCTAAAAAGGTGTTTTCTTTAAACTTCAAAAATCTTTTGTCTTCTAACATGCAACAGAAAATGTAGAACAGACTTTAAACTGTAACTTCTTCATGGTTGTTCATTTGGGAAGCATAATATCAACATCATCAACTCACTTAAAATGCATCCCAGTTACCACAATAAATTAAATAAATCCCGATATACACATTTCTCCCTCCAGGATGATGACAATATTTTGGAATTATCATAAATATGTGTACATCCCATAAGAGTATCAACTAGAACCATCATAAATCCGTAAGTGCATAAGCAATAACCAGTAAGAAGATGTCAATAAATACTATCTTTATAGTTCCCTTTGATCAATCTCCAATCATATCCTCTTTATCAATTCAACCGGCTAATAGTAATGACCACATACGAAGACAACCCAATATGACGAACTTAAGAATAAAGTAAAATCCCCCAGACTTGTGACTTAAGCTTGTACTATCCGCATGACTAAGAACGGTGTAACCTATAACCCAATACCAAAGTATGATAAGTACCTTACATCGTGACATATCCTCAACTATTTAAGATACTTAAAGTAATAGCTACGTTGTAGGTATAGGAAGAAAAGAATCACAGTAGTAACTTGATATACAAGTCTTCATCACAATCAATACTTTCCCAAACAAGTCATCTTCGTATGAGAGGAAGAAAGAATCAAAGACGAAATAAGTACACACCCTCTTGAAATACCACTTCAAATCCAAATAATTAATAAAGTATCAACCCCGTGGTCATTTTGTTATTTAAGTACCCAATACTAGCCTATGTCATGAAAATGAATCTTAATAAGGATCGTTTAAGTGAAATGTGGAATGTTTGTTTTGATTGGTGTTTAAGGATCTTGATTTGTGTTGTGTTTTGGTGAGTATTGGTGAATTAGGTAACCCTCTTTATATATGAACCCCCCTTTAACGGATTGAACTTCGCTAAGTTCGATGACGAGGGGGGTTGGGGGTAGCAAGCCCCCAAAAAGAGTTTTTTTCAGGACCTAAGTCAATAATTTAAACAAACAAGGTCGATAATCCCACTATGACTAATCTAGCATCCATCATGCTGCTTCCATCCTGTTGAACTGATATTCTATCACCGTTGTATATGCTTTTTGTGACAACCAAATTAGCGTTCAATGCTTTAACCTCATTAACCTGCCCCTCTTGTGTCTGCAATTTTCTATCTTTCAACCTTTGGTCAATATCTCTTCCATGAAGTGCTCTTTCAGCTATATACTTCAAAATGAAATTCATGTTTTGGATCATCATATATTTAAAAGTTTGAGCCTCGCTTCCAGTGTATTGTTAAAAGTTCTTTCTTGGCATTTGACCATCATAATTCGAGTATTTCAAAAAGCGCGAATGAAAGAACTTCTCAAATGGTTTCTTGAGCACTCTATGAGCATTCTTGACATAATTATCGTAAAGGTTTTCTTTGTGGATTAGCTTTTCTATTTTATCCATATTGTGGTAAAACGCATCCTTGAAAGTCATGTCCTCTTCACCAAAGAAGTCTTTAAATGCCCGTTTAAACCCACTCTCAGAAGGAGTGCCAAGTAAATCTATCTTTAAGTGAATCTTAAAGTTTGACTGTAGTGCTCTAAAACCATTCATGCAACTCTCTTTTGTTATTCTTGCTTTTACTTGCATTCGTTGCATCTCTCTTTCTTCTGAATCCGAACATGAAGATACTATATTAGTTGATTCCATTGAATTCAGCTATGTGAAATAATTTACGGATCTTGTAGATGATAAATGAGTGATTGTGATTATGTCTTGTGAAATGATTGTGTTTGAAATGATTGTGTTTTGGACTTTAGTGAAATTAGGGTTTGTTAATGTATCACTAAGGTTTTCTAATGATTAGGTTTAGGGTTTAACAAATGATGATTTCGTTGAATGATTTGCAAGCCCTAGTAAAACCCTAAGATTATGACCAAAGGATGAACCCGATAAACGTACACAGGATAACCAAATGATGAACCCGATAAACGTACACAACCCTAAGTCGGTACACTTGAAAAATTTGTAGGTCAACAATATAAAAATGAAGACGATACTACCCTTAAACCCTATGTCGATAATTAAAAGATTCCCAGTCGATAAAACCAAACTGTGTAATGGCGATAATATTAGCAAACCTAAGTCGATAATGTCATTAACCACCAAGTCGATAATATTAACACAAACCAAGTCGATAATATGGATCACCTAAGTCAATAGTCTCACCACTGGCCAAGTCGATAAAAACTTAACACCAATTCGATAATCATGCACTGCTTAAGTCGATACTTCCCAAACTGAGAAAGTCAAAACTTTTGAAAAGGCCAAATGGATAGTCTGGTCAAACATGATATTTTTTATCACGATAATGAGGAAGTCGATAATAAGAGGGTTTTGACCAAGAAAACGTTTTGAGTTTTTAGATTTTAGTGTAAGTCGATAATAGTATAAGAACTCAAGGACTAAGTCGATAATTTTCGAGGGTTACCAACACACGTTCAAATCGCTAAAAAATACACTTTTCATGTTTTTAATCCATGATTCTTGCCAATAAACGTTTTAGACTCATGAATCTTTCATAAAAATGCAAACTTGATGAGTTTAACATGTAAAGAGAATGATTTATTTAGCTATTTATGAACTAGGATAACAAACATAACAGATGAGATAAAAAGTGAGTTTTTTGATGTTTTAAGCCTAGATCTTTGAGGTTAAGTGATTATAATAATGATCAAACTACTACAACGTCTACTATGGTTTAAAAAACAACAAAACACAAAACCTAAAAATCTTAATATGACGAAGTCAGTAATGTAAAAAAAGTAAAAAGATCTTATTTTTTGTTGTTTGGATTCACGCTAGTTGTAGAAACTTGTTTAGAAACACTAAATATAAACTAAAACATCTGCTTTAATTTATTTTAAGTGTCAAACTCATTTTTACACTTTGAAAGTCACGTGCATAATCGATAGTCTCACGAACAACAAAAAAAATTTAAAACTAGATTTTTACGACACGAAATCACTACATATATCATCATATGGCTCTGGTACTAATTGTAGGTCTCATACAATGGATCATTACACACAATAATCGATAAATAAGTTTAGAAAGGGAAAGAAAACCTAGGGAGAGAGATAGAGTATGAACATGACAAATATATTAGATAGAGAAATAAGAGTTGGTGGGTGATTACACGAGGAAGGAAAGAAAACCATACCATCTCCCTATGTTGAGTGGGGTTTATATACCACAAAGTGACCAAAAATATGGGCCTTGTTGTCCGTATTACTTAACCCATTTTATTAGTGCAAATATTACGATATTTAAAGTAAATAAGTCTTTTGGTTTTAATAATGACAAACAAGTAATTTGTAATACATAACGTAAAATGTGCAAGTTACGCGTGATCACAACTCATCAACACATACATTCATCAACACCTCTCGACGTCTTGAGTCTACTCATGCTTCAACAAAAGGTATGCATATGTTTGTTAAGTTGCATTATGATCAACCCATTTAACAAACCATTGAAAATGATTAACAAATAACTAATCACATTAGAGAATAGGATCAAACTTAATTACTTAACTAACTAGAACAAATCTTCTATACTAGGAAACAATCATGGAAGTTCAAAACATGTCTAGCCATATTAGATAATAGGACAAAATAATTAGGGAATAAAGACAAAACTAATTATTCTTGTTTAACCATTTTTGGAAACAAATCTTACAAGATATTTTCATATCTAGCAAATCTTACCATTTAATGTTAAGCTTGATTTTCCTTCTAGATTAAAATCTAATCAGATTTTATAAGTACATTAAGGATCTAAGCAAAAGATTTAAAAATATTTTTAACAATTTTAAAATTGGCCGTGTGACCCAAGGATCCACCTAAATAGGCATATGGATCCACCATCCCTGGATTCGTAGCACCTTGACGGCCAAGTTTTGGGTTTTCTATAAATACCACCCATTTGCTTAGTTTTTGACCCAAGCTTTTCACAACCTTTCTTTCATAATATTACACATATTTAGGATCATTATAAACAAGTTTTTATAATGTAAAAATACACTTAATCATATCATTAAAACCCTAATAACCCTAGATCATAATGCTTCTAATTTTTATTTGTTGCAAGCATGATTCTACATGATCCTCCATTCAAGCAAGCTTAGAGATCTTGCCATCATCATCCACCACATACCTACATATATGAAGATCTATCACAACAAGCCAAGAGACTTGTCATTTTCATTAACAATATCATGCTTAGTGATCTTGATGTTTTAAATTAGGCTTTTACATCCAATTGATAATTATGTCTTGGATCATCATTATACACATTTGTGTATCAATCATTATACAACAAACTAGATGTTAGGTGGTTTATGTGTTTAGTCCACGTTGGGCTATAAAACATAACAGGTTTAGTTGCACCCGAAGAAGGACTCGGTATTTAGCTTCATATCGGATAAAGTGTAAGCGACGTTAGGTTTGTTCTACCTCAAAGTAGGACTTGGTATTTAGCTTAGTACCGGATAAAGTGTAAGCAACGTTGAATGGTTTTCTCTGCCTAAAAGAAGCTTGTTGATTTAGTGAAGTAACTCCTGAGTTGGGTACTCGAGGAGTGGAGTAGGGCGAAGAGGAGCTTCGTAGCCGAACCACTATAAATCATCGTGTCCGGTTTGTTGCGTGCTTTCTTTTTACTTAAACGCTAAATGGTTATAATTATCTATTTGCCTATTATCGCTTTATATTTATATTCACATATGCATCTATTATTGTTGTTATATAGTTCCTTGTTGTGATGATATGCTTTGTTTGGATATTCTTATTATAGTAATAAACTTATTGGTTGTTTGAAACAAATTTTTAAGTTTTTATAAAGAAACGTATCCCCCCCCCCCCTTCTAAGATCCACACATTTCATAATCACAAACCACAAAACTAAAAACAAATTCTAGAATAGAGAAAAGAAAAGGCAAGAGTAATAGGTGTACACAGAGAGATAAAAAAAATCACATTTTTATAAATGAGAACCAAACCTATCCTATCACATGAGGAGAAGGGCTTATATAATACTTCCTAGTAAGCTAACTCGCCTAGGAAAAGTAAGGATGAGCCTGGCTCGGCTTTGGTTGGGCTTTTGGCTCATAAAACGTATAATATTAGATTAACTCTCGAGCCCTAGTCCATGTTTAGTCTATTACTTACATTACAAAGTTCCTTAAACTAGAAGACTGACACTATACCGATAATGACCGTTACTTTCCTTGTTCGAATTAATATATTAAGGCTAACAATATCCTCTAAAGGAGCGGTCATTGAAATTACATTGTCTTTAATCTCTTACGGTCTTGAGTCTTGGTCTTGAACTTTATTGTAGTAGACTTGTTCCTTCATGCTTCATGATATTTGATCTTTGATCTTGAGCCTTTGTCATTGTCTTTTGGATTTATCTTTCATACCGAGATCTTTAATTCTTTCCATGCGTTGGATGAACTTGATAGTAGTAACCAACACTTTAATCTTCGTTTGTTGGAGACCAGTACTTTCCACATATGAACATCCTTGAATCGCCTTGTGTTTTAGACTGAGATGCTCATACTTTGCATCATCTTAAAAGCTGATACTTCTCCTTAGGTTACCTGACATGTTTCTAAGGCTAACAATCTCCCTTGAACTAATAATTTTCATTCGAACGTTGAGGAGAACTTTGTCTTTAGATGTTCTGAGCTTTATTTATTTATTGAATCTTTGATGCCAATCGAATGTCTTTGAAGCTTGAGTATGAGCATGTACTAATGAATATGACGGAGTGAGTGAGGTAGTTACGCCATCGTCTACACCTGCATGTATAAGGGTTATCAATAAACAGGAGATATAAACGAATATCTTGTTCATTTGTTGAAGTTCAGTAACATTAATCTTCGGTTTTGTGAGGACCGTTTCACAGTATAAATACTATACCTACGTCTTTAGTAACAAATCAACATGTTTTCCAGCTTAAAGTGTGGTTTATTTAAAAGTGACATGTCTCTGGACGCTAGCGAAGTTTTTTGATATTCCACAACGGTTCCTATATCCGGATTCCCATACAATTTAGGATAAGAATGAATATAGGTGAATCATTGATGCATACTGTGAAGTAAGCGACAATTAATTTGTGCGTTTCTCGTCAAATCCATACACCTAGATCACTTTGGATTTCCTGTTAGCACAAGTTTGACTCTTAAAGAATCTCGCAAGTTACCTACCGCAGTGTTATTTGATGTTGACACTGGAAGAATTTTTATTTGTCATCGTAAGATACTAAAGAGTATCACTCTGAATGTTCTGGCAAGATCACAAGGATAATGTGTAGTTCTTTAATACCACTTGTGTTCTTATTTGTGAACAACCAGTTTTAATCATGAATTATGACCTAATGAGATTTACAGTTTGATCTCTTGGCTCTAGACTCAATTAGTGCTCTTTGGTTTTACTGTTTTAGTGATCGAAAGTTGGAGCAGACTACCACCTTTTGAATATTAACGTTCTCAGAGTGAGAAGTCAATAGATAAAGTGTTGATCTCCATGATAAATGAGACAAGAATATTTTGAGAGAAACTTGAATGGTTGGGAAGGGTTGTACATTTCATCATTGGGTCCATGATTTCTTTCTTCAATACCAAACTTCATATTTATGAAGATCGATAGCATATGTATTGACCCGGTTTCTGCCTAAGTGTATGGAGGGCTCATTTATTTTCACCCTTAATGTAACTTTTCTTTTTCATTCTTTAACCCCTTCAATATTTACCAAGACGTCTGATGTGTTTCAAAAGCTTTAAATTTATAAGACTGAAATTACCGATTTATTAAATGGAAACACACTGGGTAAAAGTATAACCCACGTGTGTACTATAACATTTTTGGTAAGACCAGGTCGTCCACAGGGATTTGATTTGTGTTCAAATAATCGTAGTTAAAATAAACTTTAACAATTTTAAGATAAATAATGCTGGATTCAATAATGAGAAAGATGACTACTCGGATAGCTTCATATAATTCCTAAGCATTGGTGATAACTACGATATCAGATTTAGGACTTTAACTTATAAAAATGCTTTCTCGTCAGAAAACGTTTTCACAAATTAACCTGTTTAACTTAAGACTTATATCTAGTTAACTCTATCAAATGTGTCACTCAAATAATCTAGTTACTATTATATCAAATCCATTTTGTTTATCAAATAACGTAAGCGGATTTCTCCTTTCAAACGATAAAGACCATAGACAAATTTTTAAAACTATATAGTTCACAACGGGTCTTTCGACCTATACCGTTATGAGTATACAATCAACGTTGATAATATTAGACACAATAGGATTTCAACATAAGCTTAAGATTAAAAAGATCACACTTATACCAAATGCTTAATTATTATATTAATATCACCGAGTAGTCATGAGAGATTTAGCCTCACATGGCTACAAAGTTCATAACAAAATAATGAAGATAAACAAGAAACATACTATGCCCGAGTAAGAATATGGATCAAACTCTACCCGTTACAAGTATCGAATCTTACTACAACCTTTATTCACTAAATACTATGATGGTGTTCTTCGTTCTTCGTCTTTGAATTCAAGGATTTGGGAGGATATTTGAGAGATTGATGAGATGAAGAATGTGTGGGATATCTCCAATGGCTTGAAAATTCGTCTCTATTTATAGGCTGGAAATGGGTGAAAATGCAACTCACATTATAAAATGTGCGGCGTACTTTGCCTATGTCAGTGCAAACTTCATTAATGCTTGTTGAGAAGTGCGGCGTACATTCTGAATTGTGCGGCGTACTTGGTGAGTTAATGCAGCCTTCATTTAATTTCATTTAATTCTCTTAACTTGATGGGAAGTGCGGCGCACATATATAAATGTGCAGCGTACTTCTTGGTATTTTCAGCTTTAGTCCTTTCTTTTCTTGTAACTTGCTTTCCAAAGAGTATAAACACTTGTATTTTGGAGGCAAAACGTGAGCACCTAGATAATATCTCAAAGAGGCAAAACGTGATAATAATGAGGGTGAATAACATGTACCAATTCCATCTGCCAACTTAAGCCTTATACTTTGAACTTTTTTTATACCAAATGCTTACTAAGGCAGGCACAAAACTTCTTTCATTGAGCATTTTTCTTCAACTTTGTATACTTCAGCTGGATAGCACTAAAAATGAGTGTTGCAGATATAGGAGTTATATGAGATTTATTTCACCTCTTGTCATACGATTTTGTCTATAAATTAACCTCACTACGGTCTAGTAAATGATGATCAACTCAAGCCACTCATTTAGGGTTTATATTTGTGAAGTCACTTAATTGCACAGAAATAATCTAAATAGATTCCATAGGCTTGTACAAGACACATAAACATGCCCGTTATGGCGTGAGCACCTAGACAAAAATCTCAAAGAGGCAAAACATGATAATGATGATTGTAAATAACATGTATCGGTTCAATGTGCCAAACTTAAGCCTTATACTTTGAACTTTTTTCTATTTTTTTATACCAAACGCTTACTAAGGCAGGCACGGAACTTCTTTCATAAAGCATTTTTCTTCAACTTTAGATACTTCAGCGGAATAACACTAAAAGTGAGTGCTGCAGATACAAGAGTTATATGGGATTTATTTTACCTCTTATCATATAATTTTGTCTACAAATTAACCTCACTACGGTCTAGTAAATGATGATCAAGCACAAGTTCTAAAGCTACTAAATTACCGGCTCACTCATATAAATTTTAACCAATACCAATGCTCCAGAAAAGGCGACAAATTACAAATACACAGCCGTAACGACGGATGAGACACTTGCAATTTCATTCAAACCTTAACTCGAACATGCTAAAGGTAAAAATTATCTTAGGTATCAAAGGTGGATACCTGGATTTTTTAATGTTTAATTCTTACAATTTAGTGGACTGGTTTTGTGCTAGTTATAGTGTCAATCCGGTTGGATTTGTCTTACTATGAGTATACATTTTTTTAATTTCTGGAAAGAAAAGCATATATATTAGATTTTTAATTTTTCATAAATTATCAGTTGAAAACTTTGGTTAAATTACAGGGCAAACATGGAGGGATATGATTAATTTTTCCTATTAGTTCCCCTTCACAGTTAAGTTGAACATTGCCCTCAATGTGAGAACTGATAAATATAGAAAATAGAGAAAATTAAGGGAAAACGGTACTTTCCGGGACATAGAGATATAAAGTTGCGAGAGAGCTATCCTTGAACAAACACCATAATCTTCCAGGTCTATATTACCTGCATAAGAGTAAACACACAAAAAGAAAATATTGTTTGTCTTTTTTAGAAAATAAAACAGAGGAGGAGGGACTCCTCCACACTTAATAGAAAGCACGGGTTGCCTCCCGAGAAGCGCTTAATTTTTAAGAAAGTCATTAGCTAGACTCGTACTTCTTGGTTTCATTCTTTGGGAAAGAAGGGAGTGAGTTCTTCCCTTGGGTCATTATCTTCTTTATGGTAGAGTTTGAGTCGATGGCCGTTAACAATGAACGTTTTTCCATCTTTTCTATATAGCTCAACATGTCCGGATGTATATTGGTGTTTCACTACGTATGGTCCTAGCTAACGAGATCTGAGTTTTGGTTGTTTGAATTTATACTTATAATGTAATTATAGCACTTTGTTTCTGTGTTTAAATTCTTTTCTCATTTTGAGTTTCTTGTCGTGCCAGACTTGATTTCTTGCTTTGTATAAACGAGAGTTTTCATATGCTTGATGTCAGAATTTATCCAACTCGTGTAACTGGAACATTCTTTTCTCACCAGCAACGATGAGATCAGGATTATAGTTTTTTAGTGCCCAATACGCATGGTGTTCAATTTCAAATGGTAAATGGCAGTTTTTTCCGTATACGAGTTTGTATGGTGTAGTTCCCGCTGGTGTTTTGTAAGCGGTTCGAAATGCCCACAGAGCATCATCGAGTTTTCTTGACCAGATAGCTGGATTATCTTTCATAGTTTTTTCAAGAATTCTTTTAAGGTCTCTGTTTGTATTTTCTACTTATCCATTTGTTTGAGGATGATATGATTTAGAGAAACGGTAGTTAACTCCATATCTTTTCATGGTTTTTTCCATTATCTTATTGCAAAAATGAGTTCCTCGGTCGCTTATGAGAGCTTTGGGCATTCCGAAATGGCAGAAGAATTTTTTTAGGAATGAAATAACAACTCTGGCATCGTTTGTTGGAATAGCTTGAGCTTCGACCTATTTTGATACATAATCGACAACGACTAAGATGTATTTGAATTTATATGATTTTAGGAATGGTCCCATAAAGTCGATACCCCATATGTCAAAAATTTCGCACACTTGAATGCTATTTAAAGGTTTGTTTGTTTCCCATTAATAGCAAGTGAAGAAAATTAAAGAGATATTCAAGCTTCAAGTGTTTTTGAGTCACCACATTGTTGTATCTTTTGTTTTTCTTTCAATATGAAAGAACTACCACCTCGTCTCACATATCCACCTTTGTTGGTCAACATTGACAACCAATCACATGAAACCCAATCACTAGGATCACGTATAACCCAATCACTCGTGTCATCATTAGTGCAAACGATTATATTATTCTAAACGTCTTTGCCAACATTAGATAAACTCGTCCCTTTTGTTCCTCGCTCATTCCTTCCCACCTTCCTTATATGGAATCATTTTTATTTACTTCTAAGATGATATTATTTTTCACTATATTTATTTTGTCATAATATAACTACTTTGGTATTTATATTGACATGGAGTTTATTAAAAATCATTGACTCTCATTTTACTTTTACATGTCATAATTTGTTTTGTATATTATTATTATTATTTTAAGACCATACTTAAATATGTCCTTCTCAAACAATCAAAACACAACTAGTATTCAAATATGTTTTTTCCATATCATCCTATATCCAATATTAGTTTGACCTAAAATCTTACAATAATGTTTTTCCTAGAACCTCATACATGAAAAGCATACATAATGCTTAACAACGAAACCTTGAGGATTTAGGAATCTCTCATTACAACCCTTGACGAAAGTCTATTAGAACTCAAATCATCATCTTTGGCAGATAATGATTTCTTAAGGAACATGTCGTTCTAAAAACGATAGTACTCGTTATCCGAATGACATCTTAGACGAAGTCGTTCTCATAACAACAATGTGTCAACCTATAAACGAATTTCATTCTCATTTATTAAAGTTGGTGTGATTGGTTGGATAAATTTGGTGTCAATTGAATCTTAGTAATCGAGCATGTGTCTTCGTTCCTTTTATTTAGGTAGTTATTAATTTTTTTAGAATTGAATGTTATACTTTAGAGTACTCATACCTAAGACATACATATCATGTTCCTCGATAGAATCTTACAATATGTAATTGTACCATATATACTTTTACTATACGTATTTTTGCTATCTTGCTATGTGAGATTATTATCTTTGACACTTGCATGATGCTTAAACATTTTTATGACTTGGTGTGTTATCCTTTTAGGCACTTCTTGTCTATTGTATCATGATTTAAGTGTTACATGCTAAGTGTTATTGAGTTGTTAGGGCAAATGCAAGTTCTGTCATTTTTTTGTTGGAAACATGCGACCCACAGATTCCACATATGTAGATCCGTACATTGTTTTGGTGGATCCGTGGCTCACTAGTCCAGGCGCCAAAATTTGAAAATTCATGATTTTTAACTTTTTCTACTTTATCTTATAATCATGCTATATGATACTATATGGGTTTTTAAATCTTAGGTTAAAACACTATTGTCATCTTTAGTTTTCGTGGTATTACATAATTTTTCTTGTTATTTTGTACTCATGTGCGTTGTTTATCTAACTTTGTTTATGTACATTTCGTAACTCATTCTTGGTAGTCCACAAACAAGGGGAAGGCTTTTCGAAAACTACTTAGAGAGTACTATCATGTATACATTTTAGGGCAACATCCTCGTCAATGAGTACTAGTTTCGTACTAACATTTTTTATAGGTTTTTGATAATACCTTGATGTCTCGAATAAGGGGAACAATCGTCAAGAAGAAGTATACAAGCATTTATCATATATTTCTCCTATTGCTTCATGATGTATATATATTATGTTGCACAAAACTAACCCTTGATGTAGGTTAAATCGTTGTAAGAAATTTTGTTAATACAAATAATGTCTAAAAACGTTATTTAAATTTTTCGACCTTTCAACGTTTTGATAATAACAAAGTGTAAAACCGTTTATGATAAAATTAACGTTTAGAAATTTATTAATCGTAATAATTTTCATTTCATAATTAGTAATCACTTAAGTATGAACAAACAATACAGTTAAGCCATGATTAGTGATCAAGAAAATATTTTTCTCTTATCCATTACATTTTTACAAAAGAATTTCACAAAATTAATTATACAAAATATTTTCTAATTAAAAGAAAAGTTTTATTAAAAACTTAAATTTGAAATTCAAATTTTTCCCTTCCCAATGGGATAGCTTTCTTAAACACATACAACCTTCCCACAAAAAGATAAAAAAAGAGAGCGTGGTCTACCTGGCGGCCCCCTTATAGGCCTGGAGGCCCCCTTATATATATGGGACCATCGAGACCGCCGCCTGTGACCGTTGGATTTTCCTGCCTATAAATACTGCTCTATTCCTTGCAGAAAATCAGACCTCTTTGCACGAATTTTCTCACACTTCTTTCTCTAATAACTTTCTTTCTCTTACTAAATATCTTGATCACTAACATCTCTTGATCTTATTTCAAGTGATCTAATCTCTTCTCCTATCTTTTTCCTTCATTCAGTGCAAGGCGAAGAACACCGTATTCGCAAGAAATGAAAGTGTGATAAGTGAGCTTATCGTTTTCTTTAAGTATCAAATCTCTATTGTAATTGATTTGTGTATTGTGTGCTTCAGATATTGTGTAAATCCGATTAGTGTAAGATCTAGTGTTCGTGTGTGATTGTGAAATGGATAGATTGGTTCTAGCTAAGATTAGGACTCGACATTTATCTTAGTGTCGGAAAATAACGTAAGCGATATGTAAACGGTTTTCTCTGCCTGAAAGGAGCTTGTTGACATAGTGAAATCTCGAGTAGGATACTCGGGGAGTAGAGTAGGGCGAAGAAGAGCTTCATAGTGAACATATAAATTCTTTATGTCTTGGTTTAATGTTCCTTCTCTCATCTCTTTATATTGTTGTCATTGTTATTTACTATTAGTTTAGATATTTACTTGGCTGATTCATATTGCTGGTTGGTTAAACATACTACTCGAATCTAAGTATTTTGAAAGAAAAGTTTTAAAACGAAAACCAATCTGTAAACTATTCAACCCCCCTTCTAGTTTCCACAATTGGTATCAGAGCCAAGGTCACTCAATATTTTTAAAAGATACTGTATTTTAAAGCTTGGATCGATCTATAGATTCGGAAAAATATCTAGAAGGGCAATCTATGCAAAGACCACCACTCTTTGAAAATGATAGTTTTATTTATTGGAAAAATAGATTCGAGACATATGTTAAATCAAAAGATCTATATCTTTGGCATGTATTACCAACGGTGATTTTCAACCCATTCAACAAAATTCGGAAACCAAATTAGATGAGGTTATCCCTTTTGAAAAACAAAGTGATGATCTTAAAAAAAACTTGCGAAAAATAATGAAGCTAAAATGGTTATTTATAATGCTTTGCCTAGAAAAGAATATGAAAGAATTTTCATGTGTAATACGGCAAAAGAAATTTGGAAAACTTTGTTAATCACCCACCAAGGTAATACTCAAGTCAAAGATAATAAGATCGACCTTTTGATTCAATAATATGAACAATTCGTCATTTCTAAAGACGAATCTATAGATAGTGCTTTTGCTAGATTTAATACTATTATTACTAGTCTAAAAGCATTTGATGAAGGCTATTCTAGCAAGAACTACGTTAGGAAATTTCTTAGGGCTCTATATCCTAAATGGAGAGCAAAAGTGATGGCAATTGAAGAGTCGAAAGACTTAACATCACTATCTCTTGATGAACTTATCGGGAACCTCAAAGTTTACAAAATGATCATCAAGAAAGATTCCGAAATAGTCAAACCAAAAGTTGAAAGGAAATCTCTTGCTTTAAAGGCTAAGAAAGAATCTAGTGCTGAAGAGTATTCGACTTCCGGAAGTGAAGACGAAGAATACGCCATGGCGGTAAGAGACTTCAAGAAGTTCTTTAAGAGAAGAGGTAGATTCGTGAGACAACCTCAGGACGACAAAAAGACGTTTCAAAGAAGCCGAGACGATAAAAACAGTAAGAGTGATAGAAATTGCTTTAGATGCGGCGGCCTCCTAAATCATCTATATTGGAGAATGTCCAAAACCAACCAAAGACAAGAAACCAAATAGTATTTGTCAGAGATTATTGAGTGATAGCGCGTGAAGAAAGATGATGAGAAAGTCAAATTAACAGAAAACAGTGTCTAGTAGCTCAAGCAACAAGTGAGGTATGTTCCGAATCCCCCTACTTTAGTGATGAGAACTCGTCAATAGATGACTTAGCGCTAGATAATGAATATGATAAATTGTGCAAAATGAGTTTAAAGATAATCACTAAAAACAAAAGATTAAAAGCCACTAGAAATAATTTAGAAAAAGAACTTAGTGTTCTAAAGGAAAAAGTGTCTCACTCGTGAAGAAAACAAGGGAGTTGATCTACGAATGGGTAAAGTGTATATGCTAAAATTGTGAATGAAAAACTCAATGAGGAGTCACTAGATTAAAAAATTTAAAAAGAACACACAATGTCTAAAATGAATTGTGATGTAATCAATAAACCCTCGGTGAAAAATTGGGTTTTTGGGTTTAATCATAGAAGATATCAGTGGAACTAAGAAAATAAAATTTGTGAATAGCTCAGAAAAAATGCGTCTCTAAATGGAGGTCCTATAAAGTATGGCGCGGAGGGCCCCGTAATGTAGCAGGGGCCACAAAGCTAATTTGGGACGCCACCAAGAAAACCATACGGGATTGAGAAAAGTGTTATTTTTAAAGATCTATTTTGGGTCCTAGACCTAAAACACGATATTAGTAAACAAAATATAAGTGTAACACCCCAAATTGAGCGCAGCGGGAATAAGGAGTCCGGGCGTTGTTACTTCTCAGATCAATAACACAAATGATATAGAAGAACGATCCAAAAAAGTGTTTTTTTTAAAATGATACATTGGATTTAATTATGTATGGGTTACAAAAGCCCTAAGCTTTACTTTTTTACTTGTTATTATACAACGTTTCCAGCCAATAACAGATATACACAAATGCAATGCGACTAAATCTTAAGGCATATGACTTCAAATATAAACCACCAATTGTATCCTTGCAACCTCGTGTCCTTTGACTCCTGAATAAACATTGCATTTAAAAACGCAACATCAAAGTTGGTGAATTTCATAGGTTTATGTAAATGTCTATGCCAGGACCCGCACAGATTTTCCAGTGATAATGCAACGATGCAAACATCACCAAAATCCAATTACGTTTAGCTAAGCTCATGCACCGGAAGCTCGACATTATTGAATACAATAATAATAATATTATTGCCCTTACATTGCCAGTGATGGTGTTCAAACCCGTAACTAATCCAGTATCCGAAGTGCGTGACATGATATGTCGTTTCCAGTGATAGTAGTACTCCGACGGGTGAGGTCAATTCCCAAATGATCTATCTATTATATTCGCGCTCACCATTTCCGTAATTGACAGTTCAAGATTCATGGGCTAGTGGGTTATCGCTACTTAGCAACACGTAATCATGAATAAAATATTATACTTGCGTCCAATTTGTAAAACATAGATATGTTTCTCCACCCCAAAAACAGTTAAAAAACCAGACGATTAAAAACATGGGGGCTATGAAACTTGAGTGGAGTAATACTGATAACAAAATATCCCAAGTAAAAGCGCACCGCTAACGCCGAATCTGCAACACTAAGTATTTAGGTCGATATAGTTATCAAGTTCGTTGTCTAACAACAATGTCTATAATCCTAATATAGTTATCATTCGTACTAATCGTCTCGGGCTATCATAATTTAAGAGGTATGACATGACATACGAGGAGTTAGGACACTTTAAATTCGTACATCCAAACAACTCGTCAATACGCCTCGAAGAAGGCCTCATTCTGAAATTCCTAGTACTATAGCACTTCGATAACTATTTAACTTATATATTTTGTATAGCTATATCTGTCTAATCGTTTACGTGAAATCGTATTTATAAAGTAAAAAAACGTTTTAATTACGCTTTAGCTAAAAGATGACATAAACTTTTGTCTGTTTTAAGTCTGTTCTCTCGGTTTCTTACGCCACGCTTTGTATTAAGTCGAGTGATCTTAAAATCACATTTTTAGGTTTTTGATGATTCTGTGATGATATAGTGTTTTTATATCAAAACAGCTTATAAAACTTGTTTTTTATCTTTACTTAACGTAAAACCTGTTTTTGTGTATCATATTCGTTTGCTCTGTTTTAGCGATTCTTTGAAACGTCTCGTAATTGAAAGTTTTATCCTATTATTAATGTTTACAAAGTATAAGTTTTGGCCTATGAATAGTAACTTTTTTTAAAATTTGTTTTATAAAGTATTTAGCGTCGTAAACTCGTAACTAGTGTATCTTCTTCGTTATTAATCCATTTTTCGAGTTTCTTATCATTTTGGAATCCTAATGAGATGTACTATATTTATAAAACATAATATGGTTGCTTCTAAATCTGAACGCAAAAAACAGAAAGTTTGACAGTTTTGTGCATTTAGACATGTTTTATGCTTTGATTTTTTACCATTAAGATTCAACACCTTATTACAACTACTTCACAACATTTCTATCTTATGTTTTACATATATAAAGTCCATTAGGATATACTTGCACATGGTAGAGTTTGATTTGAATTCTTTCATGAATAATATGTATAATGTGATAAATACTTGAAGTTTTAAATAAACTTTAAGTATTGGGTATAATTTTGGGTATTTGATGAAGCGTAGATAAGTTAACGTGCTTCTGGGAAGGCTTAAACGTATTTTATCGCGAAACGTAAACACTTGACGTAACCAATAAAAATAAATGTACAATGATAATATTTATCTTAAAAATAATATACTATCACTTTGCTTGATGTAAACATTTAATTGTTTAATGCCGATTACATTGAATGATATTTTTGTTTACGCGGATTTAGCTTAATGATTCGATTTAAAAGCAAACGCGTAAAACCTAAAAAATAAATTGTGAATTACATAACGTCGTACAATGACCTAAAATACGAGGTGTTATAGTATAGTTCTCTTGCTATAAGTATAATGAATTTGCACTTTCTATAAGCCATTATCAAAACGGAGTTTGGATTTTCAAACAAATTTAGATCAAAAACTCTACCACTAGAAAGTCATAAAATAATTTCATCGTCATAAAACACCGCAACCAAAAAGAAAAAAACCATTTTTTTTTTTTTTTTAGTCGACATAAATCAACCTCGGGTGGTTTTCTTGTATACTTTAGAACACTTCCCACGTAGTACTTTGCCATGGGAATATGTGTCTTCCTTACCAACAACCCAAACCAAATTGCATCAAATGCAAGGGATGTTTAGTACTAACAACTTTGGACCCATGAGATATTGGGGACCAAATGTTTGAGGTGTTGCCTTATATAAATAGATATGCCTTGGAGTCGACTTGGAACCCGATGAGTCGATAAAGTATAGCGGATGCTCTAAACACATTACGGGTAATCGAAAGCTCTTCTCAAGCTACAAGGCATACAACGGAGGTAATGTTATTTTTGGTAGCAATCTTCGCGTGGTAAACATCATTGCATAAGGTACGTTCGAATGACTTTCTATCAAAATAGATAATGTAGAGATGTAGATACTTAGATTTACTTGTATGTAGTTAGGACAAATATGTAATAATAAGTGTAGAGTAACTTTCTTTGAACATGATAGTGAAATTGCTAAGGATGGTAAGGTCATAGGTAGAGGTATTAGGAAGAAAGGATTATATGTGATGAAATTAGGAAATAAGCCTAAAGACAAAATATGTCTAGCAACGATTGATGAAAACTTCACGTTGTGGCATAGGAGATTAGGTCACGCAATATGCGTTCTCATTCAATCTGTTAGCATCTAAGAATTAGTTAGAGGAAACTTTACCCTAGTTAAGTTAATTTGATCAACACTTCTATGATGCTTGCAAAATTGGAGAGCAAGCTCACGCTAGTCATAAGGCTAATAATATAGTCTCAATGACTAGATGCTTAGAACTCCTTTGTATGGATCTCTTCAGTCCATCCGCCGTACGGAGTTACGGAGGAAATCGTTACACCTTAGTCATAGATGACTACTTTATGTATACTTGGACTAGATTCCGTCGGATTAAACCGACGCTTGTCGATTCAAATTCTAAAATATTTAGTAAAGAAATTCAAAACCATTAGGATGTTACAATAGTGTCAATAGGAACCGACCACGGTAGGGAATTTGATAATGAGGTGCAATTTAGAGAGTTTTGTAATGCCAATGGTATTACACATAACTTCTCAGCTCCACGCACTCCTCAATCAAATGGCGTGGTTGAAAGGAAAAATAGGACACTTCAAGAAATGAGTAGGACTATGTTGAATGAGCAATCATTACACAATGATTTGGTGTAACGCAACAGACACTTCAACATACATTTCTCAACGAATCTAATTAGAGACCATACATAGGAAAAAACCTCCTTACGAACTCTTAAGAGTTAGGAAACCTACTTTAGATTACTTTAGAGTGGTTGGAATCAAGTGCTTCATTTTAAACACTAAAGACTACCTTACAAAGTTTGACCCAAAGTCTTACGAAGGTATCTTTTTAGGTTACTCTCAAAATAGTAAAGCCTACAACACCAAAACGACCCATTATATCATATTTTCACGACTCGGACTCTAAAAAGATTTTATGCAAAACGACGTTCCGGATAACTTTTTAGTTTGACCCGCTATTATGCGATTTTAAAACTAACAAGCCTCGTGGCAAAGTAAAACGACATTCCGAACAACTTTCGTGTTTTGCCGGAAGGCTAAAACGGACCCGAAAGTGATCAAATCGGACGTTTTTGAATCCGCCAGCATTTAATATATTTCACATGTGACTTTATTTTCTACTTAAAGAGTATATCTCGATTTCGCTCTAGATTCTTCGTTATTAGGAGTTAGAAGCTCCATTTTATATCAAAACGATCGTCTAATTAAGCTCTATTATATTTTTCAAACAAAAATCAAATTTTACAAAATCTCGAACCTCATTTTTCGTGGCAAAGTTTTGCCCAAAATATATTAACGTTATAAAACATGCCAAAATTCATTTTTGCCCAAAAAATTCATCTGTGGCACATCTAAATTGGCCTATAATCAATATTCAACTCGCTCAATCAAACAATAACAAAATATAAACTAGACGATGCAAGATCTCTCGGATTTCATCACATGCAATAACCGAAAATCAATCGAATCGCTAAAATAAAAATAACAATAGTATTAGATATACTTACAATGCTATACGAAGCAAGATCGAACTCGATCAAAACTCGTCCCGTTTGTTCCTTTGGCCGCGACTTTGAACCCACAACCGAAACCAAAACCCTCTAAATAACTTTTACAAATCAAAAACTTCCACTAGCCTTTTATTATTACTTCCTCACTGATATTTTAGCCACTACTTACATCAAGACCCTTTTATTTTAATCAAAACTCAAACTTGCATAAACCTTAATGCATGTAACCTTTTTCTCCATAGATGATTAAGACATCATCATCTAAACTATTTTTGATAGTTGGAAAAATCAAATGGCAAGGGTAGGGGTGTTTGTTTGCTCGTCCGAACCCAAAAGAGAGGAGGGAAAGAGAAAACAAGTTTCAACTTAATCCTTGATTAATCTAGATCATTTTTGAGTGATGTTTAAATGGGTTTTAATAATCAAAATTTTTTGATGGTGCTTTGTTTGTGTTTGTATGTCCGGTCGAACCTAAGAGACAAAGAAGGAGAGAAACAGTTTTTGTGAACTAGGTGTTTTACTATGTGTATATGTGAAGTGAGGGGTTATACAAGTTCTTGGAAGCATAAGTAGAATGATTATGCATGCATTGGAAAATCAAATAGTTGGAGTGTGTGTGTTACCTTGTAGCTGGCTATGGGGAGCTAGGGGAGGGCATCATACATTTTTTTTGAATTTTAATTACTAGTATAATCCTTGTAAACATTTAATTAAAAGTGAGCTTGACACCCTTTTGTTAAAATGTATATACTAGTGTCGAAGGTTTGGTCACGAGACAAGGAACAAGGACAACAACATTCGTAAAAATAATAATTTACGATCTTTAAAATAATAACGAGAGGCGTCGTAAATTTTCACGATGCTTAAAACGTTTAACGAACGCGCGGTCAAACGTTGACTCGCGAAACGTCCAAAATAAAAATTTGTAAATTCTGTTCGTAATAAAATATGAAAATATTTATTCTCGACAATTAAAATTTTAAATGTCGACGTTCGTTCACATGAACTTATAAAATAATAATTATGACGTCGAATCCGCGGTCGTTATACGCGTCGTAAAACTCGGGTTGTTACATATTATATTTATAATATTTTTATTTCTGAAATGAACAGTAATTTATTTTATAAATTCATTTTTATAAAAGTATTTATTATCGTAAATTCGTAAATGGCGTAACTTCTTCGTTATAGCTCGGTTTTTCGAGTTCTTTATATGCCTACGATCCTCATAACATGTAATATTTTAATAAAACATAAAATAAATGATTTATTTTTCGAATTTTGATCAGAATGTTTGATAGTTTTTATAAAGTTTTATAAACTTGTTTTTAGAAGTTTTAACTTAAATAAAATGGCTACAAGTCCTCTACAATATTTCCTACTACAAATCATATATATTTTAAGTTCTCTAGTCCATAATTTGTCCAAGTAATGTCCTTGATAATCTCAATCAAAGCCCAAGCGTACGTCATCGTCCAAAACCAAAATACTCATCAATATCCAAAGCCAAAATACACATGTCGCCCTCCCGGTCTTATTTAATAATGCAGCACCGGTTGCGAAAACATTCCAGAGTACATATGACCCCATCAAACGCATTATAGCGCTAACACATAAAATCACATAAGCACGATAATACGACAATATTCGTCAATTTTATGATGACTTTCACATTTCGGCATGGATAGCGTACTTAGGGCATCTTATCACACTTGCTCATTATCACACTTAGCAACAACCATGCTCGCTTACAATAAAGCCTTAGCAAAATAACCTTGCTCGCTTACTATGAAGCCTTAGCAAATAAATCATGCTCGCTAAATAGTCAAGCCATTCCGATAATAATTTCGACTTAATCACGGCTAAGTCCTAACCAACAATGACCATGCTTGTTAATCGTCAAGCCATGATCGACAATAGTTCCGGCTTAATTATGGTTAAGTCCTAGCCAATCCTAGTCATGCTTGTGGTTTATCTTGCCACGAATGACTATAGACTTTCAAGATACCAATCCGTGTTCACAAAAGACCTTTTGGGTGTGCGTACCCTGTCTAATTGAACTTTCACTGAGCCCCGGGCAAATATACCCATTCACTCACATCCTATGCCACATTACAGGCTACACAAAAGCGACATAAGCGCTAATTAACATTCAAAGCACATAGCACATAAAGCATATTTTTCACATAATTCGGCGGCGATAATCCTGCTAAAACACATGTATTGTCAAAAGACAATTAAAAAACAATCAAGAAAATAATTGAGCATCATGGGCTCGTTGCTCGTTCGACGAAAAATAAAAAATTTCCAATGTTTCCGCACCGCGACTAGCATAGTCGACATGGTCCTAACGCATCGCATCAATCTTAGATGGCTCAACTAATCAAGTCAAGGCAATTACGCACATTCCTAATTCAATACCGTTCGACTTAAGGCGTTAGCTACTTTGATTGTTTCTCCAGGATGGGAACGGATGTCGCCATTCGGCTGGAATCTCCAATCCTTTCGCTCTTATATGCGCACACTAAGTCGTTACGTCAAGGAGTAAGGGCCACTACGCCTAACCTTAAGTCAGGGGTCGCTTAGTATCTTATTATAATCCTCGACGATCCGAGTATAGTTACAACTATACTACCACTACTTTCCATTTCGGGGAAATAAGTCTTCTTCACAGCCATCGGTTGCTATATCAATGGCAACACACATTTAACGTAGGAGAAGTCTTCTCCATTCCTCACTTTCAACCTTGGAATTAAACACCTTAGCTTCCAACCACCTTACACTAGTACAAATCTGGGATTTGGTCACACATGGGCAAAATGGAATGGCCACACATTCACATATTTATGTGGCTAACGGTGCCAAAATAGACAACATTTACTAATTAGCCACACGTGAAATTTTGACCGTATGACCATTAGAACTGTATTGCCACACATTCAAACATTTATGTGACTAAAGATAACTGGTAATTTTTTTCTGATTATTTAGCCATATATTAATTTGGAACGCGTGACAAATACAAGTAAGCTTGAAGCATTAGTCACGATATACATATAAATAGTAACAAATATATGTCACACACTAGGACATTGTGACCAAATGCCATATATGGTAACACTAAACTTTTTGTCACACATTATTTAAGTGTAGCCAAAATCCAGTACATATGGTCACGTAACTTAATATGTGTGTTTAAAGTTTAGTGTGTGTTAACTTGCCAAAAGCTAATGTGTATAGTCACATTTACGTCTAGCACGATCATGTGACTATATGCCTTTACAATAGCCACAACATATCACAAATGTGTGACTTAATTATGTTTATGGCCATATTTAAGGTGATTATATGTGACCAATATATTCATAATAGTCACATCGTGAAGTATTCATGTGGCTATTATTTAGAGCAAAATGTGAAATCAGTTATCATTAAATTTCATATTAGTCACATTGAGTGTTTGTGTGTCTAAATTCATAATGTCATATATGGTCACATGAAGTGTTTGTTTATGTGTCTAAATCATGGACTCAAGTTTTGTCACACATTATTTAAGTGTAGCCAAAATCCAGTACATATGGTCACGTAACTTAATATGTGTGTTTAAAGTTTAGTTTGTGTTAGCTTGCCAAAAGCTAATGTGTATAGTCACATTTACTTCTAGCACGATCATGTGACTATATGCCTTTACAATAGCCACAACATATCACAAATGTGTGACTAAATTATGTTTATGGCCACATTTAAGGTGATTATATGTGACCAATATATTCATAACAGTCACATCGTGAAGTATTCATGTGGCTATTATTTAGAGCAAAATGTGAAATCGGTTATCATTAAATTTCATATTAGTCACATTGAGTGTTTGTGTGTCTAAATTCATAATGTCATATATGGTCACATGAAGTGTTTGTTTATGTGTCTAAATCATGGACTCAAGTTTTGTCACACATTATTTAAGTGTAGCAAAAAACCGGTACATATGGTCACGTTATTAAGCCTAAACTACTTTTAGGTTTTAAAAAATAAAAACAAGAAAATAAAAAAGGATGTTACACCCCAGCGAGAATCGAACCCGCGACCTCCCTTACGGAAGTCAAGCGGGTTACCATCTTGCCAGAGTAACCTATTCGTTAATGTTATGCATTTCCTTTTTAATATAGAAGTTTAAGCTTCATTGTTTTTGGCTAGTAGCTTAAAGAGTGCTTATAGAAACTGCTTATTAAACCGTGGCTTTTTCTCCCTCTGCTTATTTTCAACTTGTTTCACTTTTAAAATTTCGAATTTAGCAAAACTAAATAAGTTGTAGCTTATTTGGTTTAAAGCTTTTTCGGTGCAGCTTATTTTTAAGCTAAAGTTTTTTTAATAAAAGTTTTCATTATTAAATATAGTTTTAGTTTATAAAAAGTTTACAATTTTAATTAATAAAAATAGTAGTTTTTAGATTAGCTTATTATTAAGCTAGCTTATTGCTTATTATCTAATGCTTAATATTTGCTCAGTTTTGTGTTTGTCTCACTTCACTTTCTCTAAGGTAGGGGTGAGCATCGGTCCAAAACCGGACCGGACCGGCCAAGACCGGACCGGACCGAGACCGAATTGGTCTAAAACGCCAGACCGAGGACCGGACCGAAATGGTACGGTCCGGTCCGGGTCGGCCCGGTCCGGTTCGGTCTTCGGTCCGGTCCGGTCCTACAAGGCATAATGTTTGGGTTTTTTGGTAAGACCGACTGGACCGGACCGGACCGACCGGACCGAAGACCGAATTGGTCCAAAACGCCGGACCGAGGACCAGACCGAAATACGTTCGGTCCGGTCCGGTTCGGTTTGGTTTTCCGGTCCGGTCCGGTCGAACGGTCCGTATGCTCAGCCCTACTCTAAGGCTTTGAGTTTAAGGGTTAAATAAGCTAGACATTTGCGTTAGAGCTTAATTAGATTTTATAAAGCTAAATGGTAAATCTCTATTCAACTCTCTTCGAGGATACGACCCCAGACTAATAGTTATTACTTTTCCTAAAGTAATTCTATCTCTAAACGGTAATTTATTACCGACCGCTTTACACGCGTCAGTCAACTATTACGGGTTAAAGGATATAGGTTATTGGTTACGCTTAGGGGTTAAATTAATGTGACCAATGATAACCTAATGCACATGACCCATGACCCATGTGAATTAGCCATTGTCACCGGTAATGCATGGGTCCATGACACTATAAGCCACTACAACCCAATGCACATGACCCATGACCCATGTTAAGTACCCATCCATTATCACCGGTAATGCATGGGTCCATGACACTATAAGCCACTACAACCCAATGTACATGACCCATGACCCATGTTAAGTATCCATTGTCAATAATCATGTATGTGTCATAACATGATACTATAAGCCACTACAACCCAATGCATATGACCCATATGATGTTAAATACCCATTAATTAATGTGACTAGTTATAACCTAATGCACATGACCCATGACCCATGACCCATGTTAATTACCCATTGTCACCAGTCATGGATGTGTCATAACATGACACTATAAGCCACTACAACCCAATGCATATGACCCATATGATGTCAAATACCCATTAATGAATGTGACCAGTGATAACCTAATGCACATGACCCATGACCCATGTGAATTAGCCATTATCACCGGTCATGCATGGGTTGCACATCTCATGTATAACGATAGCATCTAAACTCATCCGTTGAACATCTAATGTACAACGATACCATCTCGACTCATCCGTTGAACATATCATGTATAACGATACCTTCTCGACTCTTCCGTTGAACATCTCATGTATAATGATACCATCTCGACTCATCCGTTGAGCATCTCATGTACAACGATAACATCTCGACTCACCCGTTAAGCATCTCGTGTACAACAATAGCATCTCGAATCATCCGTTTAACATAA
Source organism: Tanacetum coccineum (assembly GCA_026074375.1). Lineage (NCBI taxonomy): Eukaryota > Viridiplantae > Streptophyta > Magnoliopsida > Asterales > Asteraceae > Tanacetum > Tanacetum coccineum. The sequence goes on along the minus strand of BQNB010032687.1, from coordinate 3,855 downwards.
GTTGTATATCGATACCATCTCAACTCATCCGTTTAACATCTCACGTGTGTACTAATATTATCTCGACTCATCCGTTTAACATTTCATGTATATCAATACTATATTGACTCATCCATTTAACATGACTTGTATATTAGTATCAACTCGACTCATCCGTTTACCATAACTTGCATATTAATATTATTTTGACTCATCCATTTAACATGACTTGTATATCTAGCAAAGCCGAGTCCATTTAGCGAATATTTATATTTAAATTATTAGTTATATATATATGATTTTAATCTAATAACCTTTTATCAGTGTTTTGAAACCCGGTCCGACCCGGCCGGTTGAACCTCTTTTGGTCGAAAAAATGGGTCAAACTAAACCGGGCCGGGTTTTGTTCTTTTTCGTAATTTTTTACAAATAAAGCAAGTTAATTACATATACGTGCGGCATAATTTTATTTTTTACATGTTATATTTGTTAGTATATGGTTTTTAGGCTCAATATATGAAATATTCATGATTTATATATATATTTTTGTATCATTAGAAATATTTTATCATTTTTTTGTGGAAGACCGGGTTGACCCGGCGGTCAAACCGGTAACTTTGTGACTCGAACGGGTCGATTTACCTTTTATCAAAAACTTGTCTTTTCAATGAAAAACAAACCCCTCTTAAAATTTTCCCAAAAATTTCAAAGACCTGCCATATTCACAAAAAGCAAATCTAGGTCTTCATAGTGTTCATCTTCTCTCATAACACTTTCTTCATCTTCTCAAAGCAGATCTCGGCACCACCACCATATCACAACTACACTCGCACCACTGTGCACGACCACCACCGTCGCCGTGATCGCCTCTCCTCTACCTTTCTTCCTCTCTTCCTCTATTATTCTTTTGGATAGCAAGCTACAGATAGACATAGCCTCGCTGAAAGAGTAATTTTCTAACATAGTTATTTATGTTATTTGAATCCCAAATTTTCACATTCTCATGAATTCAAAGATTTTTGTTTTTAGGCTAGGAGAGAAAAGATAAGTGAAAGAATGAAAATATTTCAAGATTTGGTCCCATGATACAACAAGGTGTGCATAGTATGGTTTTAACAGGATGCAAAAAGAAGCCCAGTAAGTTAAAAATAAGCTTTTCAGGATATATTCAAAATAAGCTTTTCGGGATATATTGTTAATTTTTAATTTTTGCGATTTCTTATTACTTTTTTCTTATAAGCGAAATCAGATAAGCAACTTCAAAATAAGCTTTTCGGGATATATTGTTGGGATTTTGCTTATTCTTTGAACAAAAATTGCAAATGTGAAAGAATCCAATAAGTAATGTTCATTTGCACTTACAAGGTTTAACGTTTGATATAAGGGCTCAAGGGCTACTTATTTATAACTACTTATAAATAGTTTTAATATGTTTGGGTTAGCTTATTATAAGGGGGTGTTTGGTTCGGCTTATATAGCCGGCTTATGACTTATTTGATCTTGGGCTTATGTTTATTTTTGCGTACATAAGTAGTAGTATAGTACTAATCCAAAATTAGTTGGCCCCGTGGTCTAGACGACTTCGCTAGGGCCATTTTTAGACTTGGCTATTGATTTGGGTCACCGACTGTCGTCCTTGGACTTTTTTTTAAACATTACGTTTCTTTTTGGAGTACTTATGGTGCTACATAGTAACTACCAATAGCGGTTACATTCCTTTCGGGACTTAGAAACCAACATGTTTAGTTTAGTTTGTGTTCAACATAGTAACTACCAATAGCAATTCCATTCTTTTACTTGCTTCCCTTAACTTACATTGTATGTGCATATTGTATATGACCAAATACCCGTAGCAACATGTAGATTTACACAGATGCAAACTGATTTTTACTGTTTACGAGTTTGTAGCTGTCACACACTCTTATATTTACATAAGCCTATGTTTCTTTCCAATGGCTCTGACGCCTAACTTAATAATTGATACTAACAACATCATATATACTTTTCTTAGGAACTTGGAAACAACTAGCAACTTGGACAACGTACGTGAGGACAAAGGAAAGATGATTGTCACAGAACCGGAAATTATAAATGTTACATACTTAAAACCAACACATTGTAACAAGACAATTGAAGTAATAGTATACCATAAATGGACTTCCAAACACAACCGAATCTGACAACAGACCACGTTTTGCTGCATGTTAATTGACAAACAAGTACGTTAACAGTTATACCACAACTTCCCTTTTATATATACGATAAACAATCCCCTTGACTCTTTACAATTACACTTGCCAGGGTACCCCTATACTAGCTAACATGGATGTTAATGATGTTGATTACTTCAATCAGTTACTGCACCTCCGTACCGTATAAAAAATCTGAGGCTTCAGCTGTGATGACGCAAGTACGTGGGAACGTACTTTGTAAAACCGTACGTCTCTCATATCTGGCTTCAACCTGGACTAAATGCATCAATTCTCTTAGGTACTGATTCTGTCCTTTTTAACACATATAGATATAATATATATAAATACGTAATAATAAGGAAGATAATCAATAATAGTATAGTAAGTATTTTCCGTCGGGTTCTAGAAACGAACTTTTAACCAAAGTTGTCTCAAAAACCTCCCGGGTCGTTTTCCCTCGACGAAGTGTGAATTGAAAATCGGTTAAGTCCGTGATCGCGCGTTTTGAATAGTTTTAACAAGAGTTGATTTGGGTTTTCTAAATCCTACTAAATATAAATGACAAGTAGATAAATGCACGAAAACTAATAAGCAAGCAATGACAATTAAACACGAAAGCATAAAACGTAAACGGGAATTAAACAAACATGACAATTAAAAAAAATCCTAAATTATCAAAAATTAATCCTAAAATTATTAAAGTTAAAAAAAACAAAGTTGTAGAAAAGCTGAAAACTAACACTTTTAATAAAAGCAACTATTTTTGAAAAGCACTAAATAAGCTAGAAATTTGGCTAAAAAGTTGACAGAAAACACATTAAACTTCTATTTGGCTTTTTGAAGTTTTAAGACCTCAAACAGCTGAAATAAGCTAAGACTTAAGCAAATTTAAGATACTATTACACTAAAATTCTAACCTAATAAGCAAGTTATGAAGGAAAATGAGCAGATTATTTAAAAATCAGCTTAAATAAGCATAGCAGTACTAACTTGAGAGTTAGTACTGCTAGCTTTAAAATATTTAAAATTAAGCTTAAATAAGCCTAGCAGTACTAACTTGAGCTGAAACTTATGCTAACAGAGTTTTCAAAAACTTGATCAAAACTGATTTTAACCTATTGAGACCTTAGATCCAAACATTATAAAACTAAATTTGACATTTAAAATCAATTCAAAAAGCCAAATGGCTATGGACAGTACTAACTTAAGTTAGTACTGCTATGAGCCAAACACCCTTTAACATGACATTTTTGCAATTTAAGCTTGTAAAAATGATTTTCAAAACATAAACACTTAATACCAGATCTTAATTTCCTAAGTAACAACATAATGAGCAAATCTATTCCACTAAATAAGCTTGAAAAACAACAAAACAAATTATGCTAATAGAAATAGGATTTAAGCAAATTTAAAGCACAAGCTTGAAAACTAGGATCCAACAAGCACAAATAAAAAACAAATAATCAAAATAAGCAAACAAGTCATATAAAAGCAGAATTTAACACTAGAATAAGCAAGAATATGTAAATGCAATAATGAGCTAAAAAATGTAAATGAAGACTTACAATTGGTGCTTAGATCTTGATGAAGACCTCAAATGAAGCTGTAGAAAACAACTATGAATGATTGAAACAGTAATTTGAGAAGATTGAATGAAACAATACAATGGAAATGGACAATATTT
>BQNB010032686.1:2590-52963 GCA_026074375.1 Tanacetum coccineum | reverse complement strand
AGAGTGGAAGTAGGAGAAAATAACCATGGATTTTGTCTCAAGACTTCTAAGAACGCCAAGTGGTTATGACTCCATTTGGGTTATTGTTGACCGACTAACCAAATCTGCTCATTTCTTGCCGATAAAGAAGACTGACAGCATAGAAAAACTCTCTCAATTATACTTAAAGGAAATTGTATGTAAGCATGACGTACCTACATCAATTATCTCTGATAGAGATAGCTTGTTTACATCAAGATTTTGGAAATCACTACAAGAAGCGATGGGAACCTAACTGGATATGAGCACCGCTTACCACCCAGAGACAGATGGTCAAAGCGAGAGAACTATTTAGACGCTGGAGGAAATGTTGCGAGCATGCATAATTGATTTTGGTAGTAGCTGGGATCGACACTTACCATTGGTCGAATTCTCCTACAATAACAGTTATTATGCGAGCATCAAGGCTGCGCCATTTGAAGCTTTATATGGGCGAAAGTGTAGATCGCCAATTTGCTGGAGTGAGGTTGGAGATAGCCAACTCACTGGCCCCGAATTGGTCCGGGAGACAACATAAATGATTGTTCAAATCAAGAATCGGTTGCTAACGGCCAGAAGCCGTCAGAAAAGTTATGCGGATGTCAGACGCAAACCGATGGAATTTTAAGTGGGTGATATGGTCATGTTAAAGGTATCGCCTTAGAGGGGCGTAATTCGCTTTGGGAAACGTGGTAAGTTGAATCCACGGTACATTGGACCATTCAAAATCATAGAAAGAATTGGTCCCGTGGCATACAAGTTGGAGCTTCCTGATAAACTCCGTGGAATTCATAACACCTTCTATGTTTCGAACCTCAAGAAATGTCTAGCGAATGAAAACTTGGTTATCCTACTTGAAGAGATCCAACTTGACAACAAATTGCACTTTATCAAAGAACCAGTAGAAATCATGGACCGCGAAGTGAAGCAGCTCAAGCAAGTCGAATTCCTATTGTCAAAGTATGATGGAATTCCAGACGAGGTCCGAAATACACTTGGGAGAGAGAAGATTTCTTCAAAAGAAATTATCCTCATCTTTTCTCGAGTAATAAGAAGACAAGATTGAGAAATCGAGCATCGAGACGACGCTCCCATAAGGAGGGGAGGATGTAACATTCCGTATTTAAGGTCACTATTTACTCCGAGCTTTATTTCTATTTTCATTTTTAAGCGAGTTATTAATTTTACGTTTACCCGATTTAGTAAGAATTTTTCCGTTCTTAGCTTTGCGTGAGCCGTATTTAGAAATCTATTCTGTCTTCGCATCTTAAGTGATTTAATAATCTCGTAATATTCCCCGATGATTATAATTTCCCTCATTTTCATTTTCCGTTGTGTTTCGCGTTTACGTAAATTCTTGCTAAAACTCGCGTTTTTACCTTAAAACCTTACCTTTTTCTTAATTAACCTTACATTATACTTTAATTAAACTTATAACTAAAAATAAAAAAAAATACATTTTACACAAACCAAGGCCCTATGGCCGGTTCTACATGACCACACTCAACCTTTTTTTTCTCTTTTCTATAAACCCATCATACTTCTCATTTTTCCAACACATGCAAACTTTTCACTTCACAAGATTTCAACTTTTCTCTCTTCCTTTCCTTCCCCATTTCTGCCGATTCTAGCCTCACCACCACCATCATCATACTAAATTGTTCATCTCATTTTTATCCTCTCAACACCATCCATAAGTTGTTTGCCAAGTTTGGTAGTTTTTCTAGAAGATTTGAAGAAGTTAGGGCTAGTTATTGAGGTTTTCTTGAGGGTTTTGATTGGGGTTTTGTTAGAAGAGTATTATCATCATTAGAAGAAGGTTAGAAGCTAGTTAATCTTGTGGTCTTTAGTTCGATTCAGCCCACACAAGAAAGGAGTGATTGGTGTTTGATTCACTAGCCTTAATCTTTCTTTTTGTAAGCTAATCTTTCTTTTATTAGTCCTACCTTTTTATTTCTTGTTTTCTTTAATTTTAATCCATGAAAATGGATGTTTAGGTTCTGAATATATATATGTGATGATGTTCTTGAGAGTGTTTTCATTTAGTTATGGCATTGGGTTAGGTCTTAGATGAAGTAAAATGATGTTTAAAAAGGTTTTAAGTTGAAATAATGGGACTGTTTTGAAAACAGTAGCAAAACGTGTGATTATCTAAAAATATTTGGCCTGGAGCCTATGATTAAATTTCATGACTGGAAAGATACATTTCTTATCATCATAGTATAGTTGTATGCTCAACCAACTCCTTAGGATGAGTGAGTTATGGCCAAAACAAGAAAATAGGTCAAATCTGGACATATGATTAGAATACGAGTTAAACTCCAAATTTTTGCTATAAAATAATAGATCTTAAAGATTGGGTCAGTGGTAGACATCATAAGGAAACCATATACTTTGACCTTACCTTCATTGCTATCATAGTTTGGGATTTATGGCCATTTTAGTAAAGGGTAAATTTTTTACTAACTTTCTGTTTTGGATAACCAGGGGTAAAATGGTCTTTTCACATAGTTACGAAACTTTGTAAATTGTGAGACTTACATTTCTGATAAACTAACACAAAATACTTCCACGGGTAAAAGCCTCACATATATAAACATTAGTGACTAGAGATAAGTCCATAAAGTCAAGTTAAATTCAGAAACCTAGTTTTTACGTCTAGTCTAAAAATTTAAAACGTATAGTACACCGTGATAAAATACAATTTAGAACCGAAACTTAGTAGATGTCATATGCCTATAATACAGACACAAGTCCAATATGGTTTAAAAAGGACTAGGGAAGTTCTATGCAATGCCAGCTTGATCTCGGAAACACATCTCATGATCACATGTTAATTTATTTATTGTATACTTCTACTATTAAATCGCGTCACGTCTTTTAGGAGGTGCTTAGGAGTAATATTCCGCCGATCCAAGACCGTAAACTTCTGTATTTAATTGACCTTACGTGGATCATAGCTCGAGCCTTTCAACTTTTAAACTGTATTTATAAACCCCGCGAGGGAGATACATGCTTGTTTTATAAACTAAACACAAGAAACTTTATGGTAAGTTAGACCCGAATATGAGATTAATTGCATGAGTAGCTATTGCCAAAAGACCCCACATCATGAACTGTTAATTGCCTATAATGGGTGAGCGATAGTACAAGTAAATAGCTCTAATTTGGGTTTACACGCCCTGTCCCGGGGGTCTGAATCGAATCCTTTCGAGCACACAGTCAACGGACAATTTGTATTTAGAATTTAGGTATAAGGCAATAATACCTAGTTATGGGGCAACAAGAATTACATACAAGATATGAGTTAACGTCAAGGCTTCGGTGTCATGAGCTTATTGCAATAGAAACTTGATTAATGGCTTGTCCGTACAACAAGTCACACGATGAACAAAAACTTGTGTTCACTTTAACACTTACAAACTCTATGGATTCACTCAAACATTTTGTTGACCTTTTTAAGCATGTTTTATCCTCCGGTAACCTTAGGGTGATCTGACGCTAATGTACGCGAGTCTGCGCTAAAAGTTTTTAAGAACTTGTATTTTGTTCCATTTTATAAAACCAATTATCCATGTTTTGGAAAACTTATGTTATGAATTTGGTAATGATCATGTGGGACGTATGTTGATTACTCTGAAACTTCTTTAAATGGAAACAAAGTTTTAAAAACGCCTCTTTTTGAGTCCGTTTTTCGTATATCCTTTGTAAATTATAACTATGAATTAACACCCCAACAATGGTTGCATAATCCCTCGTGAAAAATTGGGGTTTATTAACACCAGTATACCCTTTAAAATAAAACGTAGGTTCAATGAGTTCTTGAAGGTCTTGGAAAAAAATCAACAATGGTGTTTTTGAGTTTTGTTTGAAACGCGAGAAAGAAAAGAGACGGTCAAGGGGGTGTTTATGTTTAAAAACTTTTGGTTTTTGGCATAAATACCCCCTAAGGTTTACTAAGACTTTCATTTTCCTAATAAACTTTTCCTAAGGCCTAAAGTAGTTTCCTATTTGGCAATACTAGTCCCTAAAGTTTAGTTATCAAGAATAAGTCTTACATTTTTCCAAAATACCCCCAAAGGGTTAAACCCATAACAAAATAAAGCCCGATTGAAGTAAAAATTAATTCACTCCCACATCCCGCTTTAATTTCACTGATTATTGTTTAAACTTTTCGCTATTATTACTAATAGATTTTATGAAGACGATATATGACATCTTCCTCCCCCTTAATAATGACCCCCTGTTTTATTTAAAGAGTTGTAGTCGTTTGTTTGAGTGGTCCAAATGTCTTTTAAAAATGATTTTCTGAAGATAATTATATAATTCTAAAAAACACACCATAACAAATAAGATGTCCTCATATTATAACACCTAACGCACAAACAACGTACACTATGGAATATAGGAACACGATTATGGTTGCAAAGCAATCAAAAAGTCTTTTGCATGGTCATAAAGTAGACCATGCCCGAGAATAAATTCCTTTATAGGTCAAGTTTTCTTTTTGAAATACTTGCCTTGAAGATGATGACCAAGTTTCCTATCATAAATAAAGCAAGCCATATTTTGGCCATGTTTAACAAGCTTTGAACTATGCTCGAATTGCTTTACAATCACGCATCAGTATAAATGACATTCCTAAGGCCGTAAATGTTACAAGATTTACAGAAACATGTCCAAGATCCATATTTTTATATTTTACTGATTTTTTAATTTGATTTTATTTTTTATAAAATATTTACCAAATGAAAAATCTTTTTGTGTGTTTTGTGATTTTATATATACAGAGGATATAAGAATGGTACCAACACTATTCTTCTGCTTCATCTGCCAGTTCTTTCAGAGTCTCGGGAGTAAAACTTCTCATCCCTAGCTTGTCGATAAGGAATTCAATTCTTTCTTGACATAGAGCCTTGGTGAAGATGTCCGCTAACCGGTAGTCCGTTCTGACAAAGTAAAGCTCGACGACTCCATTCTCTACTTGCACTTTTATAAAGTGATATCTGATGTCGATATGCTTTGATCGGGAATGTTAAACATTGTTGCAGCATAAGGCAATAGCGCTTTTGTTATCACAGTACATTGGAAAATTTTATGAATCCAGCCATAGCGGTAGGGGGTGGGAGTTTTGATCCTCATCCAAAGGACTTGACACGAACAGCCGGACATGGGCTATATAATCAGCTTCCGTTATGGAATATTGCATCGCTTTTAAGCCTTTTTGATGAACACTAACAAGTCTATCTCCCAACAATGCATACTTCCTAGATGTACTGTACGACTTGTTCTACTTGACAACCCGCGTGATAAACATCTGCAAAAGCTTTAGAGCAATAGCAGAACCCTTCGAAACCATAGTCCCTGATTAACACGGTTCCTCTTAGATAGCGAAATATTCTTTATACAGCATTAGGTGCTTTTGGTAGGACGAGCCTGATACCGAGCACAACATACAGACAACATATACCCAGGTCTGGTCTCTGTGTTAGATACATAATGGTGCCAACCATGCCACGATAATGTTAGGATTCAACGCTGTCCCTTTGTATCCTCATCCAGTTTGGATTTCTCCACCATTGGAGTATCCACGGGGTCACAAGATTCCATTCCGTATTTCTTAAGTGATTCTAGAGCATATTTTGATTGGTTTAAAAAGATGCCTCTAGGACTCTGTGAAATTTGTAGTCCTAGAAAAAATGATATTTTGCCCATCATTGACATCTTGAATTTAGAACACATTATCTCAAAAAATTTATCACATAGTTCAGTAGTATAGAAGCAAAAATTATATCATCAACACAGATTTGTACCAGGAGGATATCTTTGCCTTTTCTGCTGATAAACAATGTGGGATCAACCGTGCCTTTTAAAAATCCTTGGGATAGCAAAAACGATGACAATAGATCATACACCACTGCTGCGTGGACCTGTTTTAACCCATATAGAAAGCTTTCATCAGTCTGTACAGCGTGGATTAGGTTGTCTGGATCCACAAATCCGTCCGTTGCAAACGTAGACAATAGATCATATTCCATATGAAACAGCAAACGTGTAAATATCCTGAACAAACTTCTAGTCTAGCCATGGGAGCAAAGGATTCTTCGAAATTAATTCCTTCTTCTTGACAGTATCCACGAGCTACTAATCTTGCCTTGTTTTTCAAGATTCCCCCAATTCATCCAATTTGACCTTATATATCCATTTTAAGTAATAACCATCACTTTATCTAGACGAGGAACGAGTTCCTAGACTTCAAGACGTTCGAACTCATATAGCTCTTCTTGCATTGCCTCAATCCAGCATGACTGTGTTAGTGCATCTTTGTACGTCTTAGGTTCAATTGAAGTTAAGAAGGCATCATAGTAGCAGAACATGGCTTGTTCGCGTAGTTGGAGTCTTGTGGAAACAGGTCTGGAAGGGTCACAATTATGTTTTGTAACGGATTATCTTTTGTCCATTTACTGACGTGTTCTGAGATTGGAGCATCTGAGTGCACAGTAGTAGGAATAGACACACTATTAATGAGATACTTCAAAATATTATTCTGGAATTGGAATGCGAAAATAAGGATGTTACTCATATTTGCGACCTCAAGATCATGTACTCTTCTTCAGCACTGCGAAGGAAATGTTTAGATAGCATGTGTAATGGTTTGTGAGGTTACTTTGGTGGGGTGGCATCTTGAGCACAGTATTGTTGAGGAAGGTGAACTGGTTGACTCAACAGGAGCTGGAGCTTCTTCTACAAGGAACGTGGAGAGACAATGCAGCAGTAGGAGAAAGAACTATCAAACACTGGTTGAAACACAAGTTCACATTCATGCCTCGATGGGGTACAAACAGTGCTGAAGGAGAAGTTTTGGAACTAGTCCTGAACTGGAGTTACAGAGTTATACATTGTAGTCTGGGTCCTGAACCGAGTTGTTCAGAAGCCATTGCCGCCAGCTCATCAAAATCGACATTGATGGTTTCAATGATTTCGGGTACGTCGGTTGTAAATACGGTAAGCTTTCTTCTTAGGTGCATATCCAATGAAAATACCTATATCAGCTTTAGCTTGAAGTTTGTCCAAATTCTCACTATCATTGTTTGGGTAGCAAAGTGCACCAAAAACGTGAAGGTAGTATAAATCGGGTTTTCTATCATGTAAGAGCTCATAAGGTGTTTTCTATGGCATCATCGTATAATGGATCGGTTTTGGGTGTAACATGCTGTAGCAATTGCCTCGGCCCATAGAAATAAAAGAGCTTGTGCAAAGATTAACATTGTACGAGCGGCTTTAACAAGCGTACGATTTCGCCTTACAACAACACCATTTTGTTGTGGAGTTCGCGCAATCGATGTTTCGCGAGAGATGCCAACCTATTCATAGTAGTCTCACAGAGTTTGATTTACGAACTCAGTTCCATTATCTGTACGAATGTTCCGACCATTTACATTCAACTAAAACTTGTTCTTTCAGAAATTGATTCTAAAAATCAGATTGCCTTATCCTTTGATGCTAGAAACTTCACCCATGTGAATCGAGAGTAATCATCCACAATGACGAGGATGTACTTTTTCCCATTTACACTTGCAACACGCATAGGCCCATAAAGATCCATGTGCAGAAGATATAGTTTTTCTTGATTGGTGTCTTCAGATTTAGGTTTATGTGATTGTTTCTTGCTTTTTCCTATGGAACATGCAGAACACAAATGATCATTTTCAAATTTAAGTCTGGGAAGACCATGTACTAGACCGTGTCTGGCCAAGTGATTAATAGCACCAAAATTCAATGAGACAGACGACGATGCCATAACCATGACTTAGTCTTTGTGGCTTTTGACAAGAGACATATAGGAAAAGACGTCATCATATCCCCAATGGACAGAGAATACATGTTAGTTCCTTGAGATCCTGAGAGTAAATTGTAACAATCCGTATTTTTTATCAATGTACGACGCTATTAAATTCACTATGTATTTTTTTCTCGTACGCGTTCGCTTTTAATTTTAATAGTTAAGTTAAATCGCGGCAGCTAAAAATCAATAATTAACGTAAACGGACACCAAACGAATTAAAGCTTTCGTCAAGCAAGCAATATATTATTTTTATGAAAGTAATAATAAACTTTTTATATTTTATTTTTATTGGATGCGTAAAACATTTACGGTTCGCGATAAATTACGTTTAAGTATACCCGGAACCACAAAAATAAATCTACGCTTCAACAAATACCCATTTTTATACCCAATACCTAAAAGTTTTATTAAACTTTACCCAAATTATCATTGTTAGTCATATTGTACCTTAAATAAATCAACTACACACTACACTTTACAAATATTGCATCTACACTTAACCTTTATACACTATGGCTTCAAGTAATGCATGAAATGAACTCAAAATATCAAAGATATTTTTCCTAGCCATTTCCCTCCCTAATTTCGTGTATATGAGCACTAGGGGACATGAAGCACACCAAAAACCTTACAAGAAACATGTACAACAAAGACTTATCAAACCATAAGGACCATGACTAGTTACTTTGACCCAAGACCCCCTAAAACCCTCCCCATGGTCCCCTTGACCTATTTCCACCCTTGGAGCTTAAGTCTTGACTTCCAAATAGTAACTTGGACTAGGATTGATATATATATATATATATATAAGCATGCACACTAGTTAGTTTTCTCACACATTCATTTCCTTAGCAAGAAAACTTCACAATTTCTCTCTTTCCCTCCTCCTCTCTAGCCCATGGCAACCCCAAGAACACCACCCAATTCATACCAAATTTTATTTAACACATTTACACACATCCCTACTATATATCTAAGATGTTTTATTTTTCTTAGAGACAGATTTAGCACGCACATTCATACTATTCATATGATCAATTAAACACATAGCATGATTAGCATCAAACAAACATTCATTGCATACAGAACAAAGAGCCTTAGCACCTTTAAGAAGATGCTTAACATGTTCATTATAGACATTTTTAGAATCAGAGTTCCTTTTATTCAAACTAGATTTAACTTTCCTAGATTGGACTTCTACTTTATTTTTCTCATTACTACTTGGTGTTCGCAAAATCCTATCATTCTTTGTATTGCCGGAAGGCTCTGATATGCTAGCACTAGTAGAAGGGTTTACTCCTGTAGAAGACAATAGAGGTCTGTTAGGTACTTTGGGAATGTTGCTTGATGATGTGTCAGTGTCAGCAAATCAAACTATTTTCTTCTTGTTAATAGGCGTGACCGCAACTAATTTCTCACTAGGTTTGTGAATATCAGGGCAACTGTCTCTAACATAACCTAGAAACTGTTGAATCAGCTTGACATACATACAGGCTGAGTAAGTTGCACTATCTAAATTGTTTCATGATTTAGCTTGTTCAACTACCTCCCTAAGAATAACAACTTGTTCCATAGTATGCTTTAGGTAGTATTCGTGAGCTTCCCTATTAATCTTAACCTCAGGACCCAAAATTATTGGGTCAAGCTTATACATTTCTGGAGCAATAGTGGTAACATTTGACACTTAGGCAACATTATCGACTATGTCTTTTCATTTGAATTTTCTAAGATCATTTTTAATGCTTGTCGTGTCTTTGCTTGAAGCTCGGCTTTTTAATTGGTCAATTCAAATAGTGATCAATGAAGGTTTAGTTGTTGGTTCACATATTGTGTTTTGCTTTTTGAAAAATTTATTTATTAAGTTGCATTGGAATTTCAAGAGAAATGCAGTGTTGTTCAAGTTCAGAATTTTTTTTGAAAGTCTATTATATTCATCTTTTTCAACCATGTTGTGTTGTTTGATAAGCTCAGCTTTAAGTTCTAGACACTTGTTGCACATTTCCACATAATTCACAGAATCATTCATGATAACAGAAGAATTCACTTTCACAGAAGTATTCACATCCACAGAAGAATTCACAACAATATTCACAATATCTTGAGAAATGATTTGATCCAAGAGTCGATCGTTTTCAATCAAAAATTGTTTCTTTTGAATTTCAAAACATTGTTTGTCTACATGATACTGTTGAACATCAGCTTTCATCTAGTTAAAACTGTTTGAACTTCTGTTACCTCGTTTAAAAGATCTTTATCAAAAACATTAAATATGTCTTTTAAAGTCTTTAAAAATGGTATTATTTCATTTTGAAAAACAGCTTTTGTATGTTCGAAACCCTATTCCCCTTCTGTTAAAGCATTAGGCGTTATCCGCTTTTTCACCACATTGTCAAATCGGCCAAGATGGTATTTAAACTTTTTAAGGCTTGTATTAACCAGGCTTACCTTAGGAAGTTCCCGAGGAGCCTTAATTTTGACATGCGAAGAAGCAGATTGGTCAGTAATAGGGTGTGAAGCTTGTTCATCAGACAGTTCTTGTTGTGGGACAAAACGTTTACCAAAGTCTTCAGACAATCGATTTAACTCAGAATAATTAATTGGTTTAGTATTAACTTTCTTTTCTAAAACCATTGGATCACTTTGTTTTAAAATCATTTTGGATCGACTCTCTTCCTCAAGCATCAAAGTCTCTTCAAAATTAGCAATTGAAATCACATTAGTTTCCTTAGCAATAACATTACTGTCATAAAGCATTGGCCTAATCTGCTGAGCTTTCTTAAGATAGAAAGGATTTTGAAAACCAAGAGCTTGTTTCAGGTTGTTATCATAGAAAACTTGTGGTTTCGTGAGCATATGCATAGTTTACGCGGATTGACCCATTTTACAAACAACATTATCCAGTTCTTTAACTTTCTTTTCCAAAGCAATTTCTTCATCAATATTCTTAGCTTCCTTTTCCTTGGATTCGTTTTTGAAAACATTAAATGTTTTTGTTAACAATTTCTTTTCCTTTGATTGTTCAGAAAGAGTTTGTTTAAGATTGTTAATTTCTTTTTCAAAATCCGTAAACTGTGCATTTTTCTCCTGAATTATATAATCTAATATAAGCTTTTCTCGAGTACCTAAATCTACATTTTGTCTTTCTTCTAGCAATTTTACCCATTCTTTGTATCTTTCAAGCTCAGCATATAAGGTTTCATTGGCAATTAGGTTGTCATTATTGACCTTGTTACAGTTAGTTACTTGATTTGACAGTTGTTCAAACACATATAATATCAATGCATCTTGTTGTGTAGAAGAATTTGTATCCTGAACAGCTGCATTTTGTAATTCAATCAGATATTGAGAGTACTGAATGATATTACTATCACTATGTATCTCATTCTCTGGATGTTCCATAAAATGAGAAGGTTCAGAATATGGCATCTCTTGCACACTTTGATTTAGCA
Source organism: Tanacetum coccineum (assembly GCA_026074375.1). Lineage (NCBI taxonomy): Eukaryota > Viridiplantae > Streptophyta > Magnoliopsida > Asterales > Asteraceae > Tanacetum > Tanacetum coccineum. The sequence goes on along the minus strand of BQNB010032686.1, from coordinate 41,650 downwards.
TATCATTATTAGTGTTGTCAGAGATTGGTACCTCGAAGATAACATCTGATTCGTAACTAGAAAAATTGGCCATGAGAACTGCTTTGGCTGTAGAGATCCCGTCACAGTCTGAATCATATGCATCTAAATCATCTGCTTGATAAGCTGCATTGTGTGTGATGACCGACTGTGTAACTGGACCTTCTGCAATACCAGGATCTGCCAAGAATTCTAATTCTTCCTCATTCAGAACTTTACCATTTCCTTAAGCTTCGGCCAATAGATCTTTTTCCTTAAACCACGTAGCATCTCTTTTCCTCTTTGGCTTTGGACACTGTCTTGCCATATGACCTTCCCCTTGGCAGTTAAAACACTTCACAACCCTTTGTTGACCTGAATAATTCTCTCATGTTCTCGAAGTATTCGCTCTTGTTCTTGAAGTACTAGCAGCATAAGAATTTTGTCTCCCCTGAAGTGGTTAAATAGTCACTCTTCCATCATTAATAGTTGCTTGTTGTCTTGGGTTGGATGAGTTTCTTAGCTGATTGTTGGTAGATGGAAAACGAGATGTGACGACAGTAGACAAAAATGACATCATTTTGTTAATGGCATCAATAGAGTCATCTCCTTGCTTAAACACATGAACTACTAGACCGGAGTCTATTTAAGGAAATTCAGCAAGGTGTGTCTGTTGATTAACTGTGGAGACAGTATATTCAATTTGTGGAACAGATTGTGGTTATGGACAAGCCTCTTGATGAACAGTTGATGAGTAAGTATTTAGATACGGTGCTGATGGGCAAGTGATTGCATGTGGTGTGGATGGATAAGTAGTTGAGTAATGTTGTGTAGGATGATTTGATCCATATTGAGGAGACTGAGATGGTGAAAATTGTTGTTGTTGTTGAAATTGGGGATTGTTGTATGAAAACTTATAAGTGTTGAAGTGAGATGGTGTCATTTGATGATTTGCAACTAATGTAAGTGGATCTTGATTGCGTTCACGCATGAGACAGACTTCATTGGCATGGAGCTCGTGTTGTTCAAGATATGCATGAAGCTGATCAAAGTTGGTAGTATGAAAATCTTTTACAAGCTTGACATCAGTCACAAACTTACTCCATTCAGGTGGAAGACTATTTAAGAACTTGGTATTAACTTGAAATTGCTTCATTTTCATTTTGTAAATGTTTATGTCATTGATCAGCTGAGTGAATCTCAAGTAATATTGATGAAGTGATTCCCCCTTGATGTGAGTAAACTTATCAAATGCATCATACATTTTACACTCTCTTTCTTGCTTAGTCAAAGAGGTACCTTGCATTAGAAGTTGAACTTTTTCCCATAGATCCTTGGCAACTCTGTGATGATTAACAAGTGAATAGATATCAGATGGTAGACCTTGAAGAATGATATTAGTTGCCTTGAGACCACAATCAGCTTGGATTTTCTCTGTAGTAGACAATTCAGCATATTTCTTTGTCCTGGTCACCCTATTTTCTTTAATAGTAGGCCAAATGAGTGGACCGTGTTCGACTGATTCAAGTATCATTCTTCCGTTCTCTTTGTTTTGCATGTATAGCTACATTCTACTTTTCCAAGAGTCATACAGGTCTTTGTCCAACATTGGTGGACGATTGTCAACACCATAGAGTATCATGTACTCAGCAAGAGTATTCTTTTGACCAGTTGGAATGATTGAATCCATTTTGATTTGATATGTGATTAAGATGAAAGATGATCGAACAGTGATTGGAGGTTGTTGTGTTAAAGTGAGATTTGATTAAAGTGATTAAGTATTTGGAATACACGGGATTTTACAATTCTTGATAAAACCGGAAAAACAAATTTTCACGGGATTTTACAAATCAAAGAACAACCGTATAATTCACTTAATGAAAGTGTATAGTTCTCTTAAGCCAAGCATATAAATCTCCCAAGCAAAGCGTATAAATCACCTCAAGCAAATGATGTATAAATCACCTCAAAAATTGATGTATAAATCGTTCAAATGATGATGTATAAATCGTTCAAATGATGATGTATAAATCGCCCAAATGATGATGTATAAATCGCCTTAGAGAAGAACGTATAAATCGCCCAAATGATGAAGTATAATTCGCCCAAATGATGAAGTATAATTCTCCTGTAGAACAACGTATAACTCGCCTAATAGAACAATGTATAACTAGCCTAATAGAACAACGTATAACTTGCTTAATAGAACAACGTATACTTCGTCTAATATAACAACGTATAACTCGCCTAATAGAACAACGTATAACTCGCCTAATAGAAAAACGTATACTTCGCCTAATAGAACAACGTATAACTCGCCTGAGCAAAATTACGTATAAATCGCCTGAGTAACTACGAAACTCAAAAACCAAAAATCTCAAAAGACTCACTTTTTGACGTTTTTACCCGATTTTTCTTGTACTTCTTACCTATCTAAGACTATTAGAATCTTAAAAACAAAAACTTTAACGTTTTTGACACGAAAAATTTGAAATCAAGATTCAAGTACCAAAAACCCTCGTTTTTGAAAAAAATCTTAAAAAGATCAAGATTTTGAAGTTTTACCAAGGCTTTTCTTGTACAACTAGACTATACTAAGGTAATAGAACAAGAAAGTATCAAACTTTATGGTTGGAAACCTACAAAAGATGAATATCTTTTGATATTGTTCGAACCAAATACACGCCTAAACACGAGTAAAAAACGCACACAAGACCTACACAATCACCTCATGGCTCTTGATACCAATTGTAGAATATCTTAACACACACAAGGTATGGATTCAATGTAAAGTTTTTGAGAGAGAAAGATAGGTGGTTGGATGAACACTTAGAGAGAGAAAGTAAGAAAGAAAATGCAATGTTACTATGTGTAAGAAAATGAACAACCAACACCCTTTCCATAGCATGGAAAGGGTATATATATCCTAAATATGGTCGGCTATGGGGCTTTGTCCATAGGCTTTCCATGGGTTTTGTTAAGCTAGCCTATTAAGGATCCAAATATTACTTAACGAGCTATCTAATGATATTCATGAAAGTGACCGATACTTTCGTATTCCTAACAGTATGCCTAATAACTTCACTCTGACATTATGCCCAGTCAGCATCATTGTCAACGTCCACGTGGCCAATAAAAAAACAAAAACAAATAATTTGAAATGCTGACTTACACCATTCCCAGTTAACATCTTTGTCAGCGTCTACGTGACACAAAAAATAAAATAAGTAATTTGAAAAAACTAAAAATTTAAAGATTTATTTCATAAAATGTCTCTGTGGCTAATATGTTACAAAAATAGTCCATGTGAATGTGAAACGACGAAAATGCCCCTTACGTTACGGATCAATTGTACGGAAAATTGGTCTAAGGACCGGTTAACTCAATTAGGACAACCACAAGGATGATTGTTGTAATTAAATGCGCTTTAAGATGAAAGATGTAATTGTGTGTAAACCACAAGGACGATTCGTGTAATTAACTTTATAATATATTATATCTCTCGTGCATCAAATCCAAATTTTAATCTTAATCCTAATCTTGAACCTGGCAATTCGGGTTGACGGGTTCAGGTTGGCAAGTTGGCGGGCCAGAAAAACCCAACTCGAACCTGGCCCATTTAATAATCGGGTCAGCTATGTCAACCCTAACCTGTTTACATATAACCCGAACCTGACCCATTTAACTCGTATATATACTTGGGTTGGCGGGTTAAATAGGTTACACGAGTTGAATAAGTTAAACGGGTTTCAGGTTGACCCAATTAACCCGTTTATTATACAAAAGTTGGCACATTACACGGGTTAAATATGTTAAACGGCTTTGCGGGTCTACCCGTTTAACCCATTTAACACATATAATAAAATAAGAAAAAAAATCTTAAACGAGTTGGCGGGTCGACCCGCTTAATTTATTCCCAACCCGAACCAAACCTGTTTAATAAACGGGTCAGATGAGTCGACCTAAACCCGACCCAAAATCTATTAGACTCAACCCGAACATGTTAATTTTCGTGTCGGTTTTAGGTTTCGGGTCGGGTCAGAAATGACCACCCTTACTTGAACCCATCTACGAACCAAATAGACCATAATATTCAATTAAAATTTACGTATTTGTCTTTCTAAAAAATTTATAACATTGGAAATTACAACATTATCTATACTTCTATACTATTATATAAAGCATTTAAGTTGTGGGGTCCATCAAAAATTAAAATAAGGAGGTGCAATCTTGACCATCCATCTCATTTTAAATGAATGCATCATAGAGTGACATGTGTCACATTTTAATAAAAAAATCACTCTTATTTTCAAATTGAAATATCTTTTTATCTATTAACTTTTTTTATAATATAATTTCACCATATTTTTTAAAATTTTGTTCTCTATAATTCAACATCCATTTTGATATATTTTTATTAAATTTTAGATTTTTACATTTTTAGTGGGTTGATTTTATTTTGATTTAATTTTTTTACAACTTTAACCTTAATTCATTTGAAGAGAGTGTTTAATTGGTAAGAGACTCTTAGAGTCTTTTAAATGCGAGTATGGTGATGTTAATATGGTGTTGCGGGAAAGCTACGGGAAACCCAAACAAATACATACAACGGACACGTATACATTCGAAGTGTTGTGAAACGAATTCACTTAGCGGGTAGAGAATTGCGGGGAGAGTTAGGTCAAAAAAAATTATTACCGCTGCTATGCGCGGGTATCCAACTAGTTATGCACAATTAGGGGTGTTCATTGTTTTAATAATAATTGAATAAATCGAAAACCGAACTAAAAATTCAGATTTGGTTTGGATATGAGTTTGACAATTTGAGCCGAAAATCGAATTTATTTAAATATATATATTATTTATATATTTATATATTTATATGTATATAAAGATCATTAAAATTTTATCTTAACATAAAAACTCTTTTTATATTTAAAATAATTTTTTTTGTCTATATAATTAACTATAAACCCTAAACCCCTTCTGATTTGCAAAAATGGAAGTTGAAAGAGCAGATGGTCGGAGCAATAATCAACGGAGACCAGTCACTTGTACACGTGGCATTCTCAATCGTCCTCATGGCTCTGCTTCTTGGTCTCAAGGTAGCCCTTTTTTTTATTATTAGTTTATTTTATTACATTTGTTGTTACTTATTTAGGCTTCATATATAGTTCATTAATAGGGAGACTTTGGGATTACTTAGGGGGTGTTTGTTTCGGCTTATATGTCAGCTTATGAGCTTATTTGGTTTCGGCTTATATAACGTAAGCCCCAATTTTCCGGCTTATTTTGACACTTGTTGGCTTATATAAGTTAATTACGATATGATAAACTTAGGGGGTCTTTGTTTCGCCTTATATGTGGGCTTCTGAGCTTATTTGATTTCGGCTTATATTTCATAACCCCCAATTTTCCGGCTTTGACACTTGTAGGCTTATATATGGTTACTAATTAATAGGGAGAGTTTGGGATTACTTGTTGTGGATTTTTTTTCCAGAAAATTGGATGTGTTCTTTTTCTCAAGATGTCGAAAATTTAGAAGACGTGTTTCGATGGCATTGTATTTTATATCTTAGCAAAGTGAGGTGATTTGGGAAAGTGGGGAGTCTAAACATATACAAGTACACTTTTCCGCACTTTTTCTAAACCTATTTAAAATCATGTGTTAAAGTGTTTGTTTCGGCTTATATATATGGGCTTATGAGCTCATTTGATTTCGGCTTATATAACGTAAGCCCCAATTTTCCGGCTTATTTTAAGACTTGCGGGCTTATATAAGTTTATTACGAGATAATAAACTTATATAAGCCCATAAGTCTCAATATAAGCCGGAAAATTGGGGCTTATGTTATATAAGCCGAAATCAAATAAGCTCATAAGCCCATATATAAGCAGAAACAAACACCCCCTGAAAAGTTGATTTTCTTTAAATATTGTGTGTAGGGACATGTTTTTTCTGTTTTTCTAGTTTTCTTAGAATTTTGTTTGAAAAATGAGCTTATTTCTAAAACTAAGCAAACAAATGAATTTGAAATAAGCAAAAACATGAGATAATCAGTTTAATAAGCAATTCTAAACACACCCTGCAAGTATCAGTGGCTGCAACAAAATTCATTCTGACTCTTTGATCATTTCGGGGGTTATTTTACTTGTATGACTTGAAATAATCTAAATTTGCCAAACAAATCGAAGGACAACTGTAGTTAGTAGGAGCTCACTGTCTTCTAGTATTCTTGATTTTGTTTCTTTCTGTTTCAGTTGGCAGCATCGCGGTCATTATATTTTCTGGTTACATCTCACACTTTTAAATAGGGCTGAGCATCGGGTCAAAACTGAACCGAACCGAAAACCGACTTTGAGGAAAACATGAACCGAAAACCGAACCGAAATGAACCGAGCAAAACCGAAACCGAACCGAACCGAACAAAACCGAACCGAATAGATAGTTTAGGCGTATTTTTCTTGGTTTTAACCCGAACCGAACCGAGCAAAACCGAAACCGAAAACCATAAATATACAAAACCGAAAATTGTCGGTTCGGTTTCGGTCGGTTTGGCTCGGCTCGGTTTGTCGGTTCGGTTCGGTTTTCGGTTGGTTTTGCTCAGCCCTAGTTTGAGTTGATAAAATCACGTTTTCACTTAATATGCCAAACACCTTACGTCTTCCATACATGCTTACTCATCTTTGTTTTTATGCCCAATTCCCTGATGTTATCTTTTCATAAAAGTAGTATGACTGTTTTATCAAGTATTCCCAAATATTATGTTTTTAGTTATATCAGTTTAATGTTATCGTGTTAGGTGATACAAAGGTGATTGCTGCTGTGTATGGACCGAAAGCCGGAACTAAGAAAAATGAAAACCCTGAAAAAGCTTGCATTGAAATCATTTGGAAGCCAAAAACCGGGCAGAGTGGTGAGGTTTTTATTATCGATGCTTTTTTCACTTATTCATGATTCTACTCTTCGATAAACAACATACTTTTAAGTGAATCCTATAGTATGATATAATACTTTGAGAAACGGATGACTTATTATATTTTTATTTGTCGTGTATGATGATTAGGGAAACCCGAGAGAGAGTATGAGATGGTACTAAAGAAGACTTTACAAAGCATATGCCTTTTGAATGTTCATCCTAACACGACAACATCAATTGTAATTCAGGTACATTTGCCAACATGTTTTTTCATAATTTTAGTTCAAAATAATTTTTCTGGTTATATACAGCTCGTTTTATATTTTAGCTTGAATAAACCAAGAACCGACCCTTAAATCTATTTTTAGTTTTTATACATCTTTGTATTATTTGTAGAACAGAGTATTTATACATGTGCTTATTCATTTCATCTTAAACCCGTCGGATTTTTTAAGTGCACATGTTTTTAAAAGTTTTTTTTTTCTAGATATTTGTGCCTGGTAGTTTTAATAATTGTATCAATAGTGTTGTTGACTGCCATAGCTCTTATTCTTTTTATGCAGGTTGTCAATGATGATGGTGCCGTATCCTTTATATTTATATGTCGCACTTCATTTTGCTGCTTATATCGTAAATCTAATTTCCAGTGCATTAGGTTCTTTGTCATTATTACATTTTAACCATCCTTTTGGATTGTTAATGTTTTATGTTCGTGATAGACCTGAAGAGTCCTCACTGTCTTGGTTCCGTTTCCGTATATTTCAAACGGTTTTGTGACGTTTCTTGACCAAATGTCTTTAGCTTCTTCCATGTGCAATAAACGCAGCCTGTGCTGCTCTTGTCGATGCCGGGATTCCTTTGAAGCATCTTGCTGGTAAGATAAACTTAAGGTTATTAATGATAACATCCGGCCGATTTTCAGTTTTTTTTGGCGGTTAATCGTAAACAAAAGTTCGCAATTGTTTTGTCCCCTAAACTATTGCAAATTATTCTAGTTTTGCATGTTAGATCCAAACAACCAGCTTCATCATTTTATTGATGGAGTCCTGGAACCTTTTTTCGTAGTCATGTAATCCCTAGACCTTTATTGCTGCGACATAAAAAAGAGCTTAAAGAATGACCCAAAAATAGTTTAGGGACGCCACCACATTGATATAATGTTGGGTTAAATAAAAAAAACAAAAAAAAAAAACAAACTGTAAGCTGGTTCTTTTGTATCATTCTTATCCCATAAACTTATGAGTTACGTGACTAATACTACCCTAGTTTAATTTGCTGCATTCGGTTATGATTTTTACCACCACTTATGACTTGTTTTGTAGTTGCAATATGTTGTTGTATGGCTGAAAGTGGACATATTTTACTTGACCCGAGTAAGATAGAAGAACAGGTTAGATTAATTTTCTTTTTAATATTTACGTACCTACTCTAGTATAAGTGTATAACATAACTTTTTGTTAACTGTTGGCTTTTTGAAATGCAGAAAGTGAAGGCATTTATATATTTGGTCTTCCCAAACTCGATAGTTTCTGTGCTTCCACAGGATGTAAAGGAACACGGGATTATTACATCGGTAACACATGGCGCAATGGCAGGTATTTTTAGGATCCGAAGAAAAAATCATGTCCATTCACTTGTCTTACACTATTGATTTCAGTCTGTTCTTTTTGAAAGTGTGTTCTAATTAATTTTTTGTTTGTAGTCGATGATTACTTTAGGTGTTTGAAGCTGGGACGTGCTGCTGCAGCAGAAATGTCTGATTTCCTCAGAAATAGCATAAAGTTGAAAGCAGGGAACGATCCATCTAGAGCCGGTTAGACATTGACATGATAAAAAAATATTATGTTGTTGAAATGATTATTAAAATTTTAAGAATCAGGATTAGATGATCAGGTTGTATTTGATTAAAGTTAATAACAACTTCACTTTTCTTCTTGTGCTCGAATCTATAGTTACTATCTGCTGACTATAACACATAGACGACCACATATATAACGACGATTACAGGATCTAACAAATCTTGGTCACGTTGTATGCCTAATAATTTGATTGGTGGATTTGAAAAAGTGAGAGCAACATGCATCTCGTGTTTTCTCATGAGTGGATATAAATACTACGTTCTTTTCTTGGATCATTATTCACACTCTCTTTGGGTCTATCCACTATACAAAAAATCCGATGCCTAATCACAATTTTTGCACTTTCGTGCATTTGTTAATACAAAATTCAACCGTGAAATCAAATCATTCCAGTGTGTTGTTTGCCACTAATGGCATTCAATTTTGTTTCTCATGCCCTAACACATCCCAACAAAATGGGAAATATGAACGTATGATTCGTACCATGAAAAACGTTGTACGTTTTCAAGCTCGTATTCCTCCCGAATATTGGGTCGAAGCACTGCTACTTACCTACATCCTCCCTGGTGGTATTGAGAGTGTGTGAAGTGGCGATGGTGAATCTCAACATAAGGTTGTTGCGAATCCATTCATTTGAAAGAGTTTATATGGTGTTTAAATGATAGACGGACGAAGAGAGATCCTTGTTCTCTTACTGGAAAAGTCGAACCTAAATGTTATTTCGTATTTCGTGACCATTTCTGGACTTTTCCCATCCCAAGATGCACCCAACAAGGTTGCATATCGACCCCACCTTACGACTAGGCTTGTTAAGACCAACAAAACCATCTAAAGGTGGCCTACTCGTAAGGTAGTCCGAAGGTCGATACCCAACCTCGTTGGGTGCGTCTTGGGATATGGTTTTGTTAGTCTTGACGGTTTTATACGGTGTTTTCCAACAGGTATTAGTGTTTGTTAGTCTTATAGGTACATTAGCCTTCTATATTGTTCGTTAGCTTTTAGGATTCGAGTCTTGTTCTAGTTTTCTCTAGAAACTAATAGTCACAGTTTGTATTTATATGATTATCTTATCAAATCAAATCTTAGTTTCACTTTATGAATCAACTACAAGAATTAAGCAAGAATAAGCATAACCGCAGGCAGGCATTGTCGAGGACACGATGTCCCTCGCCAAAAGTACACTACATGAAAAGAAAAAACTCGGCTTCGGACTTGACTTTGTTAAAAAATCGCAATATACTACAGGACATTTGAAAAGGAACCTAAGGCATTGACTTGACGGTAGGAGAGTGATCTATAACAAATAGGTAAGTCACTTAAGTCCTTCTTGGTTACATATATAGTGAAAATATCATGCGTTAGAATAATGATAGGTATAGTCCCTACAATCAGAAACGACCGGAAAGAACAACGTAACTAATCACTCTATGACAAGCACTCCTAAAGCTAGAATAGTACTTCGGAGAAGCTGGACCATCGAAAGATGGTCCAGGTCCCAGTAGCATCGATGCTAGTCGGACAAAGGTACAGTGGCAGTGTGCCACGGGAGTACGGTACAGGACCACAACGCTCGCCTGGCATAACACGACAGTTGAACCAACGAATACTGTGGAAGTACTAGCTCAACGATCTCTTCGCTGCACCAATACGACAACCATACTTGTGTTGTCAGGTAACATTGGAGTAGCATAAATAGAGGTCAACTCCTCTGAACGGACAAGCTTACACACACTCCGAACCAAACTAATTCTCTCTCTATCTCTCTGTCTCTTTTATCTCTCTGCATTTATCTCACATACCCATACTTCTCCTCACGCCGGAGGTTGGTCTCGGATTCAAACCCCGGGGAGAGCTAACGGTGTTCTCTCTTACTTTTAGCTAGGGTTCGAAGGAGCAGCCTCCGAAGGAACCAAGCTGAATCAGACTCTACCTAAATTCGAGTATATTTGCCAAACCCAAGCGTTCCACGTAAATTTGCTCAAACATTGGCGCCAAAGTGTTGTTCGAGATCGAGATTGAGGCAAGTGTTGTTGGAGAAAAAGGTAATCTTGTATCAGTCATAATCGATATAAAAAAAGAAAGGTTCAAGAGAGAAGGTTGTTGTCGGGAAACAATGGATGCACGCTACTCCTATTAAAAGACCACAGCCTGCGAAAAGCAAGCTTTGAGAACTGCTCGATCATTGTGTTCTTATCCGTTTTCACATTATACATATAGGATATAGTTTCTATACCATATAGTATCCAGGCGTAATGTATGTCTTTCTTGATTTTTTGTTCTCAACCTTAATCGTATGTGTAATGACAACACAAAGCTGGTTTATGTTTCCGATCGGTCATTTTGTAACCTGCAACATTAGTAAATCATATTCATACAAACAAAAAAAAGGTCGATTCTTTAAGCTTTTCTAGACAGAAAGACTAGAACGTGACATATATAATACTACGCTGGTGCAAATACTATTAACAGTACAAATGACATACACATAAGGCTGGCAATAGAACATTGCTCATCCTAACTCCTTGGCGCGTCTTCTTCACCCGCAATATTAGCATTCTGACCTTTAACCACAGTTCTATCTGCACACGGACCATATGCCCAACTACACACCACATAATAGAAAAAATTTACACAACTCATTATAACAAGAAGCCAATAGTAGTTATCATAGTGACCCTTGTTTATGTTAGTCGAAACCCAACTCTCTTTCCCATCTTGTTTGGTAATAGCATTGACGCTGCTTAGTATTAAACTGCCTAGTAAGCTTCCGATACCTGCCCCAAGCAAGTAAAGAGAAGTTGCCACACTCGACATACTCTTAGGAAATTCTGAGTAATAAAATTCCATCTGACCAATTATATTCAAAGCCTCGGATAGCCCGCCGAATACTTGTTGTGGGACAAGCCACATAGCCGACATTTTCACTACCGCATGTGAATCATTAAAAAACCCTTCTTCAATTGCTTTTTGTTTACGTATGTGTTCTATGATACCCGACGTTACCATGGCCAATATTGAGAAAACAAGACCTGCGCCCATTCTTAATTTTACACTAATATAAACGGGTTTCCCTTTAAATTTTGATAGTAAAGGGATGATGACTCGGTCATATAGTATAACCCAAACCATAAGTGTTACGATATTGAAGAATCCCAATGAGGCTGCTGGTATTTCAAAGTTTTTAGTGATGTGTCGATCCATGGTTTTGGCTTGGAGGACGGGAAATGCACTTTGGTTCATGTTGACAGATCTTTGTTTGTATCTTCGGGTTTTGTAAGGATGCAAGCTTTATTCAAGAACCTATCGGGAAAAGAAAGATCACAGAGTTAGCTTAACCTTCGTGTAGAAGAACGTATAGGTAAATGAATCAAAACTGCCCCTTATACTAACATTTACCTCAAGTTCTTTGTAGGTGGAGCAACCTTCGTGTCATTCCGATAATACCATGATCCATCACTTGAATCCGGTAGTGTAACCTTTCTATTTTTCCAAGCCGCTGATACCACTTGACAAAGGCTAGTAAACAAGCTTTTCTCGACCTTCATCTTGTAATACAAAGGATAAGCAACAATAAAAGAGATAGTAGAAATGAGCATAAGAACAACCGGGATCCCAAATCCGACTCTCCATCCCTGATGATCTTGAATATAAACAATACCCGTAAATGCAATCAAGACGCCCATAAGCGCTGATGCATAATACCACCCAAAGAAGCTTTCAAGTAACCTTTCTCTCTTTGGATTATCTTTGCAGTCTATTTGATCCGCGCCAAATGCTAATGAGCACGATCGTATACCACCTGCTCCAATGGACATCAAAGCAAAAGCTGAAAAGAGGAGAGTGTATTGCACGGGTGTTGGTGATTGACATGATTTAGGCACCCGAAGATCACAAGGGGGAGGTTTTGCGTTTGGGAGCATCGTTGTTAACCATAGAAGGATCATCCCCTACAAACACATTTTCGTTATACTAATCTTAATGAGATTACAAGAATATCTAAATGTTTTGATAAAAAGTTTACGAAGTTTGATGCACTAAAACTAGACTTTCAGTAACTTTCAACCAGTTCGACCCATTTAGAACTAAACGGGTCAATAATGCTAGTAATAGTAGAAACAATGTGTATCAAGGAAGTAGTGTCATACCATGAGACTGAAGATAGAGCCAAAAAAAATGGTGAGGAAGCGACCAAGAAGGGAATCTGAGAGAAAAGCACCGACTATAGGTAGGAAATTGGTGGCTGCAGACCAAATAAGAAGGACGTTTCCGCCCAGAGCGAAACTAATATGGTAATCTGAAAGGAGGTACAATATCATGTTTGGAAGTAGCCCAAAACTTGCCACTTTTTCAAATGTGTCATTTACTGTTGTCAAGAAGAAACTAGTTAGTACAGAACAATAAGTATATGTATACAGTATCTTTAAAATTTTCTTCCTATCGAAACAAACACCAACGTGCTACTGGCTGATTGGAAAATCTATGTTTAATAAGGTTGTTTAGAGCTCAACTTTTGGAAGTTTTCAAAATTTAGCACATATCACCATGATCTTAACCGAGTTTATGTAACATAAGAGGAGATATACTACAAGCAAATACATACATACATACCTAAGATGAATGGCATGGTTCTTAAACCACCTTTTTGTCTTGTTGATGAGTTTTCATGTTTCATTGCACTTTCTTCTGTCAAAGGAGCCTCCATTGTTCAATCTTTTTGTATCAAAAGCTCGAGTTGTTTAAATCGTCTAAGTTATATATGACCGACACAGCCACGCCATGAAAACAAGTCGAGACGATTAATTTGCTTGACAAATGACACTTTGTCATAAACTTATGACCTTGACATGATCACATGAAACTAAAACATTCTATTACGTACGACGTGCTTCGTGTGCAAGACAAGGAACCTTGTAAACAAAACGACACGGGACGGCAGTGGGAATAAAATGTTGTGTTTGGATTATGGGAATGTGACAAGAGATAAACTTTGGTCTTGGCTTAGATTTTGTAATGTTTTTCTTGTTTTTAGCATCTATGATCCAACTTTACCATGTGGTAAGAAATTTTTAAGGCCTTCAAAAGTAACTGTATCAAACTGACGGTTTAAACTAAAGTTTCAAAGAGTTAAATTCTATGAATAACTGACTAACTGTTGTTGACTAAAGGTTTTTACAGCTTTTTACAACCTTAAAGTACATGTTTCAATCACAAACAAAAAAATTACTTGGTTTGAGTTTGTGTGGCAGTAAACATAAATCACGTGAATTAGTCGGTAAAAAAGATAGGCTCACTTTTATCTAAATGTAAGGAGAATATGGTTAGAGCATCACGTCGGCGTTATCCGACGGTGTTATATCAAAAAGTGTCATCACGTTAGTTTTTTTTTCTATAACTAAGAACATATAATTTAACTTCAAAACACTGTCACTCATCACTCAAGTTATATGACATTAACGGTTGGCTGGTGATTTTGACACCATGCCCTATAACTCAAGGTCTCGTATCGGCTGGTGTCATAGGACGTGAAGCAATAACGAGCTCCAAACCTTAGGTACCGAATGCTCTTAGAAAGTTATTACAAAAGTGTAACAAAGATTCATAAAAAAGGTTTATTAAATATTTATATAATCACTTTTTTCTGTTATAAAATTATTATATCCAGACAAAAAATGCACAGTTAAAATAAAGTAGTATCATTTCGACCAACCAAATATCATTCCCTTCTAAAACATATTTTTGGGAAAGTAATGCTTATGATTTTTTGTGTTTATGTTAAAAAATAAATTAAAACCAACATTGACACAAAAACATGAAAAAGAAAAAAAAACATTTTACATGGGGTTTCCACATCATTTACTCATGAAGTATGGGTAATATAGTAATTTAATCACAATCCTATCCATATCCTCTCATCAACCAAACCAAACACTCCTTATCAAAAACCATGACATCCTTACTCCTCCGCCTCCACGTCACTTTCCGGCCACCCCACCACCATCAAAAACCCTCCCACCACCCAACCATCAAATGCGGTCCGCGTGATAATCGCGGACCGCTTTACAAAGGTAGAACCCTTTCTATAGAGGCTATACAAGCAGTCCAATCATTAAAAAGAGCCCACTTAAAAAGCCCATTAGAAATGGACACCCTTTTGGACAAAACTTTGTCGCGGCTGATTAAGTCTGACTTAATAGCCGCGTTTAATGAGCTGGTCCGTCAAGACCGGCTCATTTTAGCGCTGAAAGTACTTTCAGCGCTAAAAGCAGAAGAGGGATACAAAATAGATTTAAATATTTACGCTAAGCTAGTAAGCGCTATGGCGCGTAATGAGATGGGGGAGAATATTGATGAGTTGGTTAAGGGGGTTAGTGTAGGGGATGTGGTGAGTGCGGATGGGAAAGGGGTTGTGACGATTGTTAAGGCGTTGTTGGCTGCGGATAAGGCGGATGCCACGGTTAGGGTTTATGAATTGTTGAGAGAGGGCGGGTGTGAGGTGGATGATTATTTGGGTCGGGTTTTGAGTAGAGGGTTGAGGCGGTTAGGGAGAAAGGATGTTGCGAGTGAGATTGATAGGGAACTTGGGAGGGTGGTTGGTGGTGGGATGGAAAAGGTTGTGGCTTGAGTCGTAAAAACCAAGGCTGTTAGGGTCGAGATTTTGTAGCCAGGAGAGCAAAATCGGTTTAGACATGGAAGATTATACTCAAATGTCAGTGCAAAATCAGATTAGAGATGGAAAAGATTGGAGTTTGAGTTGTGAAGATTAAGGTCGAGATTATATAGTCAGGAGCGTAAGATCGGATAAGTGTCAGAAGATTAGACTCAAATGTCGTAGTGTTTTTTTGCGTGTCTTGTAATTTACACGAAAGACTAGTTGTGTAATGATGCGAGATTTTATAAAGTTGGATCAAAGAAAGACCTGTTCCTCATCTGTCATTGTTTGTTTTATGTCCTGTAATGTATATAAAAGATTTATTTGAATGAAATGGTAGCAAAAAATGAAGCTAGCTGAGTTATGTTTCTGAATATTCGCACTAATGTAGTCTTAATTACTGATGGACAAACTTGTACAGTTTCTTTAAGCCTCAGTTTGTTTAGCTTATGGCATATTTTTACTTCTGCATAAGACCATAAGTCTCTCAGTACAAAACACTTTTTATAGCCTATCGTGTTTTGACAACTCAATGTGCTAATAACTTGTATGCATAAGCTTGCGCAAATGGCAAACCTCTCCTAAAACTAAAAACTGTTGCAACAGAACAGCAGAGTTGCAAGAGATGCAACTATACAGCTGCCGTTATTAGCAAGTACATACATCAATATAGGCAATGATGTCTTTTGTAAACTAGACTGATCATAATGCATTGAAGACCAGTTCGCGAACTTGATACCGAAACGATGTTGCTTAATCTTACGTGTAACATCAGCAAAGAAAGCAGGACCACTCTCGATGAGACATTGTGTTTTAAAAAGCTACTTTTGAATGTGCTAACCATAGAATTCTGAATGTAAAAGGTTGGTACTACAAGCCGAACTTTGCCTCACAAGACCTTTGTTCCAACCCCCCACAGACATTCTTAACTTTTTGTTCTTTAAGATAACGGAAATCCGGAGTCTGGAGGTTATCGGATTTAAACCAACATGCAACTTTTATAAAACATCTTTCTTATCTGATAACTATAGTATCTATTGTCAAACGCACACATCATGACCACAGTTCAATGTACACGGGAATCTCAGTGTGTTAGATTGTGAAGGCTCGACGAAAGGAACCGAAACCTATAGTAAAGAAAACCCTAGCTCGGCTTGGTGTGTTATAAAAAAAAAAAAAAAAACTAAATCGTCAACAGCAGGATTCGAACCTGCGCAGGCAAAGCCCAACAGATTTCGAGTCTGTCTCCTTAACCACTCGGACATGTTGACTTTCGTTTATGATTGTAGTTTTAATTAACTTAACAACATGTTAAACAACATTTTGATAAAAATTGTTTGGTTTACCTGGTTTCAACTTAGAGTGCGAGCCCACTAATCTCAAATCAAATACATTTTGAATAGACCGGAGTCGGAGGTCATTGTTGTAAAATGTCGCAAACGTCCAAACTTTTTTTTACGTTCCTTCTTGGTACGTGAACTATAAAGAATATCATTAAATGCAGCGAACTTTCATAAAGTGTTCAAATATGCACATTTGAATGTGGTGTCACGTTAAAAATATGGACACATGTCACTCTTATGATATAACAACACATCAAAATGTTCATATTCAAAGACTTTATGAAAGTTTGTCGCTTTTAATGATATTTTTTATAGTTCACGTATCCGGAACTTTTGAAAATTTTGCTGCTATTTTGTGACCTGAACCTAGTTATATCTATCAAGTTTTTGTCTTTAAATAGCTTTCAGCCAATTTTTCATTCATATAGATCCATTTAGCACATTTCTATTTGTTTCACTTACAAAAGATATATTGTAACATAACTCGAGTCATTTAAAACTTATATTTATAGACAAAAAAAACACTATAAGCAAATTAATCGTTGACTTTCTTATAACAAAAGTTTCTTGTTAAAAGTAGATTAAAAATAGGACTCGTCCTTTCAGTTTTCATCTACGAAACTATAATGATAACCCAAACTTTCTTGATAGTTTTGAACTATATAGCCGCTTCAAAACCGTCCCATGATTCGCTAAACACCATCGATGACTATAATTGTTGGTAATAAGTGAGTTTGGAAGTTTACAAAGCCAGAGGGTACAATTAACGATGCAGGGATTTCAATTGTACATGGTCTTAGTCATATGAGTAACAAGGTGAATTATTGCATCAAATAACCATTATATTTGTACTTCGTATGTGTTGACTTGGTAAAAAGGAAGAATGTCAGATAGTAGGTAGCACAAAAATTCGGTTAAAACCGGTTTTCCGTTATTAGCAAAACGTTTATAAAAAAACCGGTTTTTCCTAATAACCTGTTTCCCGGTTTTTTCGGTATTTTCATAAAACGTTTTTATTCGGGTTATAAATTTCGGAGCGCAATCGGATTTTTTTCGGTTATAAATTTTCGAAATCGTTTTAGTGATACCGTTCGGTCATTTTCTTTCGGAAATTAAAAACTTCTAACATTTATTTAATAAACATGTTAATTCTCAAACGTTTAATTAAACATACACCTGGAACATACTAAACAAATACAAATCGCGTAACTTTTATATTGCACCGAATAACATACCTAAAAAAAAACAACCATAACTTTTATTTAAACAATACAATTATACCCAACTAAAAATATAATAAATCCTACAACATTAAACGATCTTCCGGCATGTCCCTGGCACCCGAAAACATATTAGTGTACTCAAGTATGATCGAAGCTTACGGACAATTGCCATCACCATCCGTTTATAAACTCAAGTCCATTACATCATCCAAAAACTCTTCATACATCAACGAGTTTCTCAACATCTAAGTCTTCAAACTCACATCATCTAAATTCATTAATTCGGGAGGTGATATCCCTAAATCACAACTTCTTACTCCCAATGCTAATAAGTTTCTTCAACGTCCCTTCTAATACCGGCACCTTCCAACGATGTTTCATGTTTACCCTATCTACTACCTCCAAATAAACTTTCAACATTACACCATAACTCCCACGGATTCGGAAGGGTTAGTCTTTACCATCTTATTCCGATCTAATTCTACGCGACTAATAAGAAAAGGCCGATTTCAGAAGCTAGACTGTCGAAGCTGGTACCGTAAATAAGTCACGGAGCCATATCGGATAACATTAGAAATTGGAACTCCCTTTCTTTCCACCAGACCACAATGTCAAAGTTTGTAAAACTCTCCGGCCTTGAAAAAGTTATTAAAAAAGTTGTAGCCATTATTGTCCCAACGTACGTCTTGTATTGGGCCGATGATTCGGGTGACAAGCTTGTAGCGTCTTCAATAAAACTACTATAAAAGGTTTAAATTAATGTCACATGCCATACGGTACGATCCGGCCCGCATTTGATCAACAATTGGGTGTTTTTTATCTTTGACACATATGTTTGTTGCATAAATTCCAAATAATTTTTTAAAAGTTATCGTCAAATATAAAAATTTGGTAGAGTTTATAAACGTTGTGGGTCGGGTTTGTTACTTTCTTAACACCAAAGGCATAAGTCTAAATTGTTCCATTATTCTTGTTTATTAGAAAGTCCACGCCTCCACATTTAACATGATTAAGTGCGGCGGAACAAGTAAAAACCAAAGGTAAATTAGCAAAATATTTTACAAATTTCTTTTTTATAACTTTAACCATTCTTCTAAACATTTGACTAGGTGAGGTTTTTAATTCGTTCTAAATTTTTTATTTCCGTCATAGCATAAATTTGATTCAAAACTGAATGAGGCTAGTTGGGTAATCAAACACTCGATAATATAGTTGTCTGCCGACTTTAAAAACTTGTAAAAAAATAGTTAAATCATTTAGTAGATCCCAATCTTGTGTCTCATTATCGAAACGACTTATTTCTATTAACAGTGTTTCTTAAAAAAAAGCGTTTAAAGTCTCACGTTGTCGCGTAATATATTTTCAAACATCAATCAATAGAATACCACTAGATTAATATTCCCCCCCCATAGCAATGTCCTAGGGGTTCTTCACCACATGTTTACAAAACGTCTATAGTTCATTTGTCGTTCGTAATACGTCAATTAGTATATAGTTTGACTAAATAAACCCCTAAATTTCATCTTAAACTACACATATTTTATAATGCCACTTGCATAAAAAAAAACGGATAATTTATAACATGAGCAACACAACGGGAAATGAAAAAAAGACCATCTTAAAACGGGTTTTTATACGTAATTTTAACAAATCTATAGCTCTAGTATTTTAAAGTCATATATATCTACAGATTAAGAGCGCATAAGCGAGATTTAGTGATTGTTTTTTATGTGTTTTCAACCCCAACGCCATTACATGTATTTCTAGTACTAAGCCCAATGCACCACTAAAATCTCAAAAAACACACACAAAAAAAACGGGTAAAAAACTGGCTAGTAGCCCGTTGATTTTTTTTTTTTAAAACCGAAAAAAAACCGTTAAAGCCGGTTTTTTTTTAAAAAGATACGGCAAGTCTTGACTTCCATGTTGACTGTTTTTAGACCGGTAAAACCGTTTTATGCTAAAAAACTATTAACGTGTTATAAAAAAAAAATTAAAAAATAATAGATACAAAAAAAAACCGGGTTTAACCGTTTTTTACAAAAAACCCGGTTTTTAAAACCGGTAGCAAAAACCGTACGTTAAAAAACCCGAAAAACCCGTATAAACCGGTTCGGTTATAAAAAACCGGTTCGGTTTTTCAAAACCGGTTACGGTATTTTTATACCGTTTTTTGTACAAAACTGGTTTACATTTGCATCTCTAGTGGCAGATACATGAGAAAATAACTCACACATTATCTCCTCCTTTTACGGATCGAGGTTACAACTGTATCAATGTGATCTACGATACCTTCGTTGTTATAAAAGGCTATTGAGAGTTCTGGTCATAATCCACATATAAGAAATCACACATACTTGAATCAAATAGTTATCTCCATTTTACTTCTTACTTGCTCTAAGTTTTCGGCTACCACCCTTACGTTGGCAAACCTGTGTCGTTGCTACTACTCCAAGGTTTGCGTTTGTGGAACAGTATACAATTCCTGAAGTGGCCATGGGCTCGTAGACTCAGCAATTACGGAGAGTGCCAGATCGTTACTTAAAATGGACAAGGATTACGGGCTCTGTACAGTTCCATCTTGTGGTGTGTTTTGTTGCATTTAATCAGGTACAAAGATGGTTTTTGTTGCTGCACTTGGGTTTACTGCTGCTTGGATATATAGTAGCGTTTTGGTCGTTTAAGTTTTTGAGTCTGTTGGAGCAAAAATGTCCATATTTCCATGGTGTTCGGTTCAGTTTTACAGATGCATCACGTAAGTAATGCTAATTCATTTGGTTTAATTCTTGTTATTCACTTCAATTTGGTTTGTGCTAAGTTACATAAAAGAATATATGTTGTTCATATATTCAACAATCTTTTAAGTATGTTTCGTGCAATTCAAATTGAACCAAATGAGAGTCTAGTGAAGGCTGGAATTTCTAAGAAGAGAATTTCCAAACGCGGATCTTTAAGACTAAAATTGAGAAAATTAAAACAGAAACCAAAATCAGTTGTTGGTCACATATCGGCTATTGTCACTCGGAATCCCTGTACTAACGGATGGTATCATTGATCTCTAGGAGGCCACAGACCATGTTTGTGACTCGAGCAGACAATTTTATAACTAGTGCACAAAAGTTACGGGTTAATACGTTGTAACAATGGCCAAACATTGATAGAGCAGATGTTTTGTGGGGTTTGGAACTGATGAAGCAAGGAGTTCACTTCTGGTAAAGTTCATCAACCTAGCAAAATGTGTATCATGTTCCCGTATTAATCGGATTTCCAAAATAGCTTATATCAGACGAAGTTAGCAGATTGTGACTAGCACGGTGTTTAAAAATCACCTTCGCAGTCAGGAAAAGTTGTGATTTCAAACACGGTGTATTATTGTGGGAAAAGATACTTCTAGTGACGGGATGTATCGTGTAGGTGACTAGTAGTGTTTCGGTTGGTAAAACAGTTAAAACTCAATGCTCCTGTTGTTGCGAAACCTTATTTTGAAACAAGGAAGAATGTCCCATTTGAGTACTAATTTCTTTATGGCATAAACGTTTAGCACATACAAATGTGAAAAACATTGAAAAGATGAAAAACAACGGATTAATAAAATTTCAAAATAAAGATTTCGAAAAATGTGAAACATGCGTAAAATCAAAGTTTGTGAAGAAACCATTTCCAACCGTTAAACGTGAAACTACACTACTTGAATTGATACACTCTTGATATGTGGGTCATTGAATGGAATACTTACTCGAGGAGGTAGAAGGTATTTCATAACATTCTGTGATGATTCTAGTCGTGATACCTTTATGTATTCTTATTTACGATCGATAAGACGAGCTTTTGAATCGTATTAAAGTGTACAAACCTGAAGGTAGAGAATCAACTCGGTATAAGGGATTAAAAATCCGTAGGACTGACCGCGAGGAGGGAGTAACTTTACTGGGAATTTTATGCATTCTGCGAAATGAGAATTGTAATTAAGCAATGAACACGTACCTCCTCCGTATACACCACAACAGAACGGTTTTATTCCCGAAGGAAAAACCGAACCCCTGTAAATATGGTTAACTTGTATGTTGAAACCAATCTGGGGCTTCCGACTACACTAAAATGGGGAGAAGCCATTGTTAGCACGTGTCACATCAAATAGAATTACTAGTCCTAGTAATTCTCTACATTCCAATGAGTTTTACTGGAAAGGTAGGAAACCAAACCTAGATTATATAAGAGTCTGGGGGTGTGTGGCCTACTATCGAACACTTGATCCTAAAAGGTCAAAACTTAGAGCTCGAGGTATTAGAAGCTTGTTTGTTGGATACGCCAAAAATAGCAAGGCTTATAGACTATTGGATGAAAGAACAGGTGTAATAATAGAATCCAGAGATGTGGACTTCTTTGAAGATAAATTTTCAAATATGTCCGAATAATTCCTCATCGGAGCTAGTTCCCGCCAACTCCTTGTTGTTCTCCATGGAGAAACCTCCACATGAGATTTACTAACCACGACGAGCTACTTACCTAGAAAGTAGAAAGATTTAGGATCAATATACTTCTCTTACTTAGTCGAAGGGACACAAAAGAAAGTAACAAGAGAGGTTATTTTCACTATCAATATTGATGACGACCCTAAGACTTTCTCGGAAGCCATGTCATCTCGTGATGCTCCTATGTGGAAGGAAGCTATTAATGATGAAATGGATTCCATCCTTGGAAATCAGACTTGGGAATTAGCAGAACTTCCTAAGGGCGTAAGACCTATAGGTTCCAAATGGGTGTTTAAGAAGAAACTTAACCCCGATGGATTGATGTCTGCCTTTAAAGCAAGATTAGTTGCTAAAGGCTACAGGCAGAAAGAGGGAATTGATTACTTTGATACATACGCCCCGGTTGCTAAAATTAGTTCTATAAGAACTCTTATAACAATTTCTGTAGTTAAATGGCTGTACATACATAAAATGGATGTGAAAACGGCCTTTCTAAATGGTTACTTGAACGAGGAGGTTTATATGGAGCAGCCCGAAGGTTTTGTGATACAAGGACAAGAGAACAAGAGAAAGTAAGAACTTATAACTCCTTGTACGGGTTGAAGCGAGGCTCCAAAACAATGGCAAGAGAGGTTTGACACTACTTGTTAACATCTTCAGGATTTCAACACAACAGTGCTGATAGTTTGGGTATCTATACCAAAAGCACGCAAGAAAATACATTGGTGACTTGTCTTTATGTTGAAGATATGTTTGACATTGGCACAACTCATGATGGTATATAGAAGATCAAAGTCTTACTTATCCTCTTAACTTTAAAATCGAAAGATCCTTGGAGAGGTAGACAGCCATTTTTAGGAGTTTAAAGTTAGAAAAAAAGGACAAACAATCAAATTCTTTGAGTCAGTCTCATACAGTTAATCAAATAATGACCTAAGTTTCGCACTTGTAATTAAGGAAGTAACACTCCTTTTGACACAAGTGTGGAAACTTGAAGTAAATTCTGGTCTTTGGACGCTGATGGTAAACAAACTAAATATGCGAGTGTTCATTGGTAGGTATTGATGTATGCCATGTCATTGACTCAGACCTTACATTGTCTTTTGCTGTATAGCAAGTCACACCGGGTACACATATTAACCCAAGTTTGGAACACTGGGATGCAGTGTCACGAGTACAAGAAATTTGAAGATAACTAGAGTGCTCTTCACAACAAGACAATACACGTCTATAACCCGGGAGTCTTGGAAAGTATTCAGAATGCAAGTTGGAATAAATCACTCAGGTGATTCTAATCCACAAGTGGGTGGATTATACACCGCTGTAGAGGATCTTGTATCTTTGGCGGCGCGCAAGAAACAAACGTTGTAATTTCTCATTCTACATGATGGAACCAGAATCATACAAAGCCCTCAGGCTACAGCAGCAAAGGAGCTGAGGTGGATTCGGATTTGTTAATGGTATATCCGATTGCGGGGCCACGGTCCACAAGCACACCTCAATTCCCAAGTACTGGTTACAGTATAGGCTGCCATTGTCTATAGCTTACAATTCTGTGTATAATGGGAAGTCAAGACATCTCCGTCTTTGACACAATTATGTGAGACAATTAGTTAAGAATGGTACCATTAGTGTTGTTTACGTCAAGTCGTGTAGAAACTTAGCAGATCCACTTATTAAGCCTCTGACGAGAGACTTAGTGAGTGTTACTACTAGAGACATGGGTCTGAAACCATAAATGAATCGGTTAGTGTGGTAACCCGACTTGGATTTAGTGCTCTTATCTCCAAGTTTAATGGGTAATAACAAAGTCACTAGTCATAAAGTGTACTATCGCATCATTGACCCATGTATTATAGATAGTACGACGTTGTCGAGAACTAGGATGAGATTATTCTCTTAACAAAACTTTAGAGGCGTCTTAGCAACGGAGACGTTATAGAAGTTTTGCCTATATGACTTAGAGGTGGTGCCGCCTTGAATAGAGAGTTTGTGGTTTCTCTCTTAGAGGGCGAGTTATAAACACGGATTGAAGCGCATGGCCATTATTAGCGCTCAAGAAACGCGATGGTTTACGATGGAAGTGTGTAGAAATTTGCCGGTAATAAATCAGACACAACACAAGGATTCTTGGTTTAATCTTCGGACACCATAGAATCGATTTTACTTTGTATATTTCGAGTAAACAAGGTTTAATCTTAGTAACACCTTCGTGACATAACCCATTAGAGTGGCGGAAAACTTTCCAACCTGGTGGGGGATTGTTGGAAATAAGTGAGTTTGGAAGTTTACAAAGCAGAGGGTACAATTAGACGATGCAGGTTTTCATTGTACATGGTTCTTAGCATATGGTACAAGGTGATATTGCATCAAATACCATTATATTTGACTTAGTATGTGTTGACTTGGTAAAAAGGAGAAGTGGCATATATGAGAAAATAACCACTCATTATCTCCTCTTTTTATGGATCGTGGTTACAACTGATCAATGTGATCTTGATACATTCGTTGTGTATAAAAGGCTATTGAGAGTTCTGGTCAGATACACATATAAGAAAACACACATACTTGATCAAATAGTTATCTGCCATTTACTTCTTGCTCTATAGTTTTTGGCTACCACCATTACGTTGCAAACCTGTGTCGTTGCTACTCAAGGTTTGCGTTTGTGAACTGTATATATCCTGAAGTGCCTTGGCTCGTAGACTTCAGCAACTTTATGGGGTGCCGATCGTACTTAAAAGACAGGAATACTACTCCTGAACAGTATCAATCTTTATGGTGAATTGTTTGCATTTTAATTCAGTACAAAGATGGATTTGTTGTTTGTCAACTTGGGTTATAATTGCTGCTTGCAGCGTTTTGAGTTCGTTATATGTTTACTGTACTATAAGCAAATTAATCGTGACTTTCTTATAACAAAAGTTTCTTGTTAAAAGTAGATTAAAAATAGTCGTCGTCTTTCAGTTTCATCTAAGAAAATATATTGATTAACCAAAACTCTTGATAGTTGAACTTATATAGGCGCTTCAAAACCGTCCATGATTCGATAACTCAGGTGACTTAATTTCAGCTTTCGGGTTAGTAGCGTGCAATCAAGAGATTCAACATAAGGAACTCAAGTTCAAATTGCAACCGTAAAGAATGAAATATATTGACTACAACGATAGACCACAACAAATGGATTAAGTCAACCTGTGAAACGAAGAACGAGGAAGGGGTATCTAAAACCACACTAACAGTAACTGAATCCTGTGATAAACACTGGTATCGAGAATTAACAGCCTAACATATTTGTCTAAAGCGGCTAAAAACAGTGCAGACTATGATTTTTTTGCAGATATCTGAATGTATACCATCTGAGTGTACCCGTTAAACACAGAAGGCTCCAGTTTAGATAACCCAAGCCTTTGAAACAAACCAAATCTTCCATCTTCCACAATGGGATTTGGTGCACGAGCTGGATCATATCTCGTTTGATGAGTAAGTGACGGGCCAGCAACTGGTGGAAGTTCCCAATAAACATCAAGTATTGATTCTATATATCTGCTGTTTTGGAAATGTTGTGTGTATGTTATTGGTTTGTTGGTGTGGTTAAAGTCGTCCCGCATGTATCCTCTAACTCCCCACCAGGCTTCCCCGGGCCCACATAGTTCTCGAGTGTCGACTGCCTTTTCCCAGAACTTTTCTCTTTTTGATCTTGCTCTGGCTTCGTCACTGTCTTCAAAGCAGCTATGCCCGCCTCCTAGAGGAGAAGATAACATTAGTAGGGGCTAAATTATATAAATCGACCAACCTTGTAAGCTTACGAAAAAGTAGAGTCAACCAACCTTGTATGTAAAACTGGTCACATATTTGCCTCAAGGAATAATGATCTCCGGTTCCTGTATCATAGTTGTCCTCGAAAACAAGATTTGAGAAGCCAGCTTTCAGTGCCTGCTTTATTCTGTAATGATGAAATGTATCAAAGACACAATTAAGCATTGACGACTGACTCGACTTTTTATGACGTGATGGTGTGACCAAGAGGTGGCAAAAACTACAAAGACTACTAGTATCTGATATTGCATTTACCTTTTTAATTCATTTTGATGGTCATCGAAAAAGATCAGAACACGACTCAGATCAGTAACACCATGTTTCTTCATCACAGTAGCCCAATCAATACTCCCAAAATCAATGAAGTCTTTTCCAGCAAAATATGTGCAGTTCCCATCGACGTAAGCAGGACCCTTTTTAAGGTACTTTTCAGGATGACGAGGGGTAACTGAGATGATTCGGGTGTTTGGCATTGCTTGCCTCAAGACCCAAGTGGAATGCCCCTTGAAAGCCCCGCTCTCGATCATTAGATCTGGTTTCAGCCATCGAGCAATAAACCAGAGTCCAAAACTGTGATCAAAGCCCATCCCGTACATGTTATTCTTGATTGGTCGTGTTTCATATATTGGTACAAACTCTTGAAGAGCTTGGAGCAAATCTTTAGATGTCCACTCGACGGTTTTTCCTTGTTTCGATCTGCCTTTTAAAAAGGATAGAAATTAAAGGCATGCAAATTATGAACTTAAATCATTTCATATTAAAAGTCAGTTGGATGTTGTCAGATACTCACTACTGATGTAGAAATAAATGACTAGCTTTTTGTGAGAACTATTTACTGCACAACGATCAAGACTAGAACTAAAAATGAAACGTGAAGTAGCAAAGTCATAACATATGAAAGTGAGCGCACAACACTTATTTATATGTTTTTGTTGTCCTTATGGGGGTAACTTATAAGCAGCACAAAGAACACAAGACACTTAAAATGCTAAAATGAGAACTGTAGATGGTATACATCTGTAAAATATATTCACATTACTCAAACTAGGCGTCCAGTGAAAATTGTGTCGTAGTTTGGAATCGAGATAAATCTCATATAAACTGGCGATCACTTTTAAGCTACAATTCAAGTTCAGTTAGATGCTGAAGACTGTGTATCGAGAGCCAAGAGTGGTTTAAATATACTCCGGAACCCTTACTTTCCATACTCCCTAACAGTAAACATTAAAAAACTACCTTAGTGCTTTTCACTTTTCTCGACCTCATGAATCAAAGATCGCACATGCCTCATGCTTCCACATCTTCTGTGTGTCATTTAGCAACCTAACTCTGTCTAACTCATTAAAACATTTCCCACTTTTCGAAAATTTATAAACGTCAACATCACATATATTTACCAAGATTGAGTCGGTGCATTTTAAACATACTATAAATTTCAGTCCTAAGATGAAATGTAGTTAGTCCAACCAAGTAATTCAGCTTTAAGCCATGTGTTTGGTATTGCATTTTGAAAGTGACTGTATTGTTGTAATAATCAGAACCAATAGACTTGAATGATAGCATCATGAACTGAAGCAAATAGTGTTCAGGTCTGCTTCTGTGTAAAGTTGTGAATACTTGTAATAACCAGCTAGGCATCCATATATTACCAGCTTAACTAATTTAAATGCCTATAAAAATTCTGAATGTATTAGGATTTACATGGTCACTTGAAAACAAAATAACTATATTATCACTTTAAAACCGCAACAATCAATATCACAGTCTAAACACAACCAAACCATCAAATTCAAACTCTATAATACTAGTACTTAAGAGTGCAGTCAAGCCGAGTCGCATCAAATCAGTCAAACTTGAAACTCGTCTAATTTTAAGCTTGATGCAGTTATTGACACTCTTGAGCTGAGCTGAGCGCTCAGCTGAATTCAGATCGTCTCAGTTATCACTATTAAAATATTGATATAAATACTAATCCAGGTTAGTATTGACAAGCTCAATGCATTAACCCCAGCTTAAAACATGTACACATAAGTGAAACTGTAAAAATGTTAAACGTCGCAATAACTCCGAATACGAAACTATGAACTAATGTGACTATACCAAATTACAAGTACAACACACTAAAGCCGACGCCTATTTATATTACTTACTATGTTTAGCGCGGAGCATATACGATGGAAAGCTTGTTTGGCAACAAATGGTTAGCGTTTGCAGATTCTTCTAACGCTACTAAAAGAAGTGTTCAAATTCTAACGCTAATTTTACGGCACTAAAAGAAGTGTTCAAATCCTTACACCTAGGGTGTGTTTGGCGAAATGGGCTTAGGCTGAACTGGAGCTTACATTATAAGCCGAAAGCTAGAGCTTATATTTTTATGAAGCTGTTTGGCGAATTAGTTGGAGCTGAAGCTTATTAATGTAAAATCACATAAAAATACATCAAGTTAAATTAGGAAATATTTAGGGCTTTTGTGCGGTAATCCATTATATTTTGAAGGGTGTTTAAGTAATTTGACTAGCTATAAGCCCCCATAAGACCCTTTCAATGGGCTTGGGTTTATGGCGTATAAAAGGTTTCATAAGCCTGTGTGACAACCAAAGCTTATTTTAGCAGCTCAAGCCCATATAAGCCCCTAAAAGCCTTGTCCCGGACACTGCCCTACTACTAGCTAACTATCTTCAATTTAGCTAGCTAACTAAATGCTACTACTTATAGCTAGCGCTACTACTAGTTTCGTCAAACATAGCCTTAAGTATATACAAGACTGATATCATGAATTCAGATCCAATAAATTCAAATCAACAAACCCAAGGTTTAAAAACTTACACCACAGAACACCTAAAGTTCCGAAATCAGAGTCCAATCCATCCAATCCGAAAAACCGATTCCTGGACAACCGATCAACAAACGAAACGGAAGAAACACATAGCAAATCATCACCAGATCCAACGAAGTAAGATCCAATTACTGGTATGCTTGCAATGATGAAGATAAATGTAACCAGTTCTAGTGAAGTCTTTTTTAGGCTTTGATTCATCAATCATATATGTCTAACATATTTATTTCTCTATCATAAAGTTGTTTCGCATATTATAAATAACTAACTAACTAA
Source organism: Tanacetum coccineum (assembly GCA_026074375.1). Taxonomy (NCBI): domain Eukaryota; kingdom Viridiplantae; phylum Streptophyta; class Magnoliopsida; order Asterales; family Asteraceae; genus Tanacetum; species Tanacetum coccineum. The sequence continues at coordinate 12,256 of BQNB010032686.1, read as the reverse complement.
CACCTGCCGCTTACGGCTACTACTAACTAAAACCCATCGAATAAATAACTAACAACTAGCTAGCTACTGCTTACGGCTACCGCTTACTAATACTCATCGAATAAATAACTACTAATGGCTAGTCCTTACGGCTTAACATTAGATCCGGTAATGATTCATCATTTTCGGCTTAAACATTTTATTTTCTCTCTCTCACACATTAGTTTTACGTATTATAATTACAGCTACGACTGCGTTACCAAATACTTTTATAAAACAAAATAAATAAAAAAATAACAGCTACTGCTTACGGCTACTGCTAATTTAAAAACTTACACCACGGAACGCCTAAAGTACCGAAATCAGACTCCAATCCATCCAATCCGAAAAACCGATTCCTTCGATCAAAACCCGATCAAAAGACGAAAACGGAAGAAACACATAGCAAATCAACAAATAACCGAATCCAACGAAGTAAGATCCGATTACTAGTATGACTAAAGCGATGAGTAGATAGACAATGATGTAACCATTATCTAGTGAAGTATTTTGTGATTCCTGTGAGTGATTATTGAAAAGTCTTTTTAGGCTTTGATTCACTCGTTTGATTGTGGAGCTGTTAATCATCATCGTGGTGTACCATCTGCGCATCGACAGACGTCTGTCTAGCATTTTGTTTTTGTTTTGTACACTGAGCTTGAAGATGAAGTGTGATCAAACCGGTGTCTTTTTTGTTAGCAGAAAATCAAATATAGCAGACATTACCTCTCAATGATCTCTCATGTTCAAAATGAACATAAGAAGGATCCTTATCTCTGAGGAGTAATAAGCGCGTGTATACACTTACAAAAATGGTCCAAACAATTTTCGTCCATTGGATTAATTACATCAATGAACCAACTTTATCCACGCATTAAGAATGTGTGTTCATATGTTATAGATCCGACATAAAATTGACAATCAAAAACTACTACATGAGCAAGATAACAAATTATTTCAAAAAGCTACTACTGCATTAAATCTTTCACATAAAATACAAAGTGCTGCGTTTTGATATGTTGTTACATATTTAATTTCGCAGCCAACTAAGAGTTATAAATTGTAAAAATGAAAAACCCTTTGTATGCGCGTTATTATTTTTATGGCATTTGGTGACTAGTTCTGCTTATCCGCAAAGAATTATAGAATAAAAAGACAAGGGCGCGTTTGTTAATAATGGCGCGTTACCATAAGTACTATATCTTAACATATACATGAAAATTACTAGTTACAAACCTAAAATTACTATCGTACGCATAATAATGATAAACGCATAAGTTATATGTTATGAATTCAACATGGTTTTTGAAGTTTAGTTAGAATTGTTCACTACTAAGGGGGTGTTTGGGATTGCTTATTCAAAATAGATTATGCGTTTTGAAAATGGATAATCAAATAATCAGCTGTTGCAAAACGTGATTATGAAATATAGTGTTTGGATTTGATTATGTAATATGAAATAAATTATTTAAAAACTTTGGTTATAAAATTACCAAAAGAGACATGGAAAAGACAAAACAATTAATAAGAGTATAGCAATTTCCAAAGCAAACAAAAAAGGCATTATGGTAATTAAACAGAAAAAGAAGAACACGTTTTCAAAAAGTAGGGGTTGAGTACCAGCTCCACAACGCCATTTTGAAAGCATCTAAACGCAAATAATTGATTTTTTGATGTCTGTTTGCCAAACACTATAAAGTAGATTATTGCGTTTTCGAAACGCAATAATCAAATAATCAAGTACATAACGCACAGCCAAACACCCTCTAAAAATAGATAGGGAAGTTTGATCAAATTTACTATATTACCTTTGTTTGAAATTATTATTACAAACTTTAAATAAGACTTTAATTAATTAGCTAATAGTACAATTGTTATTTTGTCAAAAAATAAGAGAGAGAAATCAGTAATAAATACACTTTTATTAAACTGTGTGTTTTTTGTCGGAGAGAATATTTTTTAACTTTAACTTTAAATATTTTTGTTTGTATTATATAATACATGATGAGAATAATTATATTAATGAAAATATATTTAAAACACAATTCATTCATAATTAAGTTTTATATAACAAAAAAATATAGAGTAATAGTTAAGGTTAAAGTTTCAAAATAAAGATCTCAAAGGTAAAACATTTGACAATAATTATAAGACTGAGGGAGTATTAATCACATAGCGTATAAGATTGTCACCTCTGTCTCTTTAAAACCAACTTCATGACCAAATAACCGTAATAAATCGATCGTGACCACCACAAAAAACATACCCCGCTTAAACATAAAGAGTTTTACTAACTTGTGCCATAAGAGCACAAGTTAAAAAGGGCTCCACAACATGTGAGTCACCTTCTGAGTGACCAGCAGTCATTGAATGATCCCTATTTCAAGCCCCACAATCAGTGACTAACCATTCATAAGATGTTACGTAGGCGATAAATACCTCTTTAACCTATGCCCCTGAGGCACAAGTTAGAAAAATCTAACATAAAAATAACAAAAAAAATATAAAAACTCACACTCTCACAAACAAATAAGGACTCAGTCGACTATGCGACCGCGACCAAATTATGCAAAAAGAAAGGAGACGTGTTCGATGGGATGTGTCGTAAGAAGAAGGGACGCGTCTGACTGGCGACCGGCCGAATGGTCGACCACCCATTAACCAAACGGACCCTAAATATTGAAAAAAAGGTTTATTGTTTAACATGGTTTTCCTAAAACATAAAAAAAAAACATGTTTAAAGATAAAATGATAAGGTTTGTAAAGCAAGTAGGGGTGGAAATGAGCCGAGCCGCTCGTGAAAAGCTCGGGATCGGATCGGTAAAAAGCTCGAACGAGCCGAGCCTAAACGAGCTCGAGCCCGAGCTCGAGCCTAAGTTGCAGCTCATTTATTAATCGAGCTCGAGCCCGAGCTTTACATACAAAGCTCGATTGGGCTCGCGAGCCTAAACGAGCCTAAACAAAATTTGTATTAAAATATTATGCATAGGTATTATATGCGAGCTTATTAACAAGCTTATTAACGAGCCCAAAATATATATATTACGAGCCGAGCTCAAGCTCGAGCTTTATAAGACTTAAACGAGCCGAGCTCGAGCCTTAGCGAGCTCGAGCTCGTTTCCACCCCTAAAAGCAAGTAAATCTTTGAGGGCTTTGCTCGGATCATTTTCCCATACACAGCCTGAAGTATTTGGAATAACAAAAAAAAAACATTGGCGGCGAAAATAAGTAAAAAACCACTAAAAAATGCTGTTATTCAGGTATCACTTATTTCGTTCATAAATCAATCATACAGAATATATCTTTAAATTAGTTTATAAATCTTTAAATTTCATGTTTTCAGAATAGAACGTGCTCTGAATTTCACACTCTCCTGTCAGTTATCAAAATCATCAATACCCTATTTTCAGGTTATATTCTCATCTCCTATTGTTTATTTGGGTTTTGGATTTAGAATTCCATAGTTAGTTTCCTTTAGGCTTATTAGGCGTTAAGTAGCCTCTCATGCTCCTTTTGCTTTGCCTTTAGGCATAGGTCCCCATAGCACACTCTTAGGTCTTGGAATTATTTTTCTCGGCGCCCTTGCCCATTTGCGTTTATGCCCGTGCCCCCCTTGTCTCTATAGCGCTTTATCTATTCTATATATACTGTTGTTCTCTTGCGGCGTATGCTTTTATATGTTTATGTCCTTTTTTCTCCTAAGTTCTTTTGATGGTTTTTTGCGTATTAGCTTTGTATGCTTGCTTTTCATCTTATGTAGAATCCTTATCCTGGTTATTCCACACTTTCACACATGCACATATATCTGAGCACTCCCACCCGCACACTTACACTTGTCTGTAAAGGATTGTTTGTATATATGTAATTGTAGGTGTGATTAGTTTATAAGTACTGTTCTGTAAAGGATTGTTTGTATTTTGAAAAATAATGATTATATTATTAGGATTATTATTGTTTTGGTTTTAATAAGTTGGAGATAATAGTTTAGTGTTTGGATACAGTGAGACGAAACCACACTAGGTACACATCTGGTTAGACCGCATACATCTAAGTCAAAAGCTTGCTCCCCCCCATGTAACTTCGTTTATCCATTTGAATCCTTATATTATTAAAGTTGCCAACCACACTTACTCACGGTGCTTGGCCCGAAACCGCTTTTTCTGAATACTTTCTTTCGATAGAGCATTCTGAGTGTTTAGATGGAGGCAAACTAATGATGATCGGATTCTAACTATATTACCTCTTAGGCTCTTAAATAAATGGAACTGTGGTCAAACACTCATACAACCGATTTTCTGGTTATTGTGTTTCGGTACACCAAAGGAATATTATCAGTTTTGTTACAAACTAGTATTATCTTATTCCGGTTATTTCGAAAAGCATAAGCAACTTTCACAAGCAATTATAAACACCCGTTTAACTGCTTTTCAGTACAAGTACTAACCTCTTTAGACTATTGTTAAACCTGATTGATTCTGGTTATTTTTATCATATAATCACTTTCATAACGCAATGCCAAACACCCCTTTAGTATATAATTCGGCTCGCATAGATACAATGCTAACTTTCTTTCTGTATACTTGTACAGTTTAGAGGGTAAGAGCTTATTTATCAATGATTCTATAGAGGCTTTTAACTCGGCTGTTTTTGTTGATTGCAGAAAATCTTATTCGTGAGGCAGTGTGAAATATAACTATAACGTCTATAAGATGAGTGGTGGAAACAGTCATAAAAGAACCGCAGACGGAAAAAACCAGAAATCTATTGCTTCGGTGTGGAGACCTGTGTCTACACAGTCTTGTTCGGCAGAAGGTGAGGATTTATATCAATTTTGTTGTGATTTTCGATGTGTGGTCTTATAGTGATTATTATGATCATATATTTAGGTATGGAAGTTAATGATCCCAATATTGGTCCTACAACATTATCAAATAAAGAAGAAGACACGGCACTTGAAGGGTCATTGTCATCTACAGACAAACACTCGATCTCCTTACAGGTGAATCTTTAGTTTTCTACTTATCTCTCGAATTCATTCCCTTTTGTCCGCAAATGATGAAAACAAGAAAAAGCGATAAGCACAAACATGGTTTTTAACGATCTTTGATTTGTATATCATGTAGGTAGGAACTTCCTTGTTTCGCTTCATCAAAGGAAAAGGGTAAAGTATTCACACTTACACTTATCTTATTTTGTTTCAGTTATAGACAAAACACATGTTTGCATTTCGCCATTTACACACGCCCACTACGGAAATATGATACTTTCTTTATAATCTCCACAGGGGTTCTATGCAGAACAAATTGAAAAAGAAAATGGTGAATAGAATAATATTTCCGATCATCCAAGAAACGATGGAAACAATAGTACGTGTTTTGTTTGCATCATTTTGTTTCGATTCATATGGATGAATGGTTTAAACACTATGGTAGTGTCCCTATTGGAATTATTGTGGTTTTCATATCATAACAGAAGTCTTTTCTATCGCTTCCTACCTGAATACTGCTCTATCGTAAACAGTTAATTGGTCTGATGCATTAGGATTAACATTGTTCAGGGCTATCACTCATAAAATATATTGTGCATGCTTTGCAGTCATTAAATGTGTTCCCACCCATAATATTGAGATACTAAATTACAAAAGGCATGTTATTTGCAGTCATGAAGGTGCTTCCTCCTGATAGCGTAGCTAGAGCATCTGAACGCATACAACTTATAATTGACGATGTTGGTTATTAGGAAAATGCTCCTAGTTCTTGTATGCATATTTTGTTCCTTGTGTGAAAACCCTTTGTAAAGGTGGCCAATTTCCGACACGTTTTACGTTTAAGCTGGGTTGGAATTATTTTTGTCTATATCGCCTTTAAGACCATGCTAGTGATCCGTTTCATCTCTGACATCTTTTGACTTGTTGGCCAACCTGACCTACCTGTCAATCTTGCCATATTTACAAGCACGGGGTCCTTTTCTGCAGTTGCTGTTCCTTATACGTTGGTCACCGTATTAACATGAAATTTTTAACAGGTTGTTAAAAGCTCAGCTCTTGACTACTCTCACTTCATATCACTACCGCTGGCTATACATCCTCAATTGGTTGAGAAGCTTGTGGGCTTTCAGAATTCAGTGTTAGGGATGAATGATACTACCCCAGATGAAGTATCCCAAGTTGCGGTTACAATTAAAGCTCAAGAAAATACTGAAAAGGTTGAAGTGGATGTCAGTAAGATACCACTTGTAAGTTATCCCCCTAAATCCTCTAGTAGCTCGTCCTCAAGGCCAACGGCTGCTACTTTATCCGGTATGTGGACAAAAGTACCCCTAACATAAGCTTGTGTTGGTGAACTACTGCAATTTGTTTAATTTTGTCTTTCTGATTTGTGTTGAGGCTGTAGTTTAACACAGCCTGACCAGGGTTATCTGTGCTAAAACATGACCCGTTCCAAGTTCCAACTAAATCCATCTTGACCCATTACCCAACCAACCATATTGCCACTTATCATACTTGATTAGCACCGTTTTTTAAATAAAGTCCAAATAACTTGTCAATGGCTAAAAAAAGGTAAAATTATTATTTGGACATTTGGTGATTTTTATAATCTGATATTTAACAGAACTGGGAAATAGAAAAATCCATATTCATAAAACCAAAGACATTTCACTTAACCGTACTCATGCTGAAGCTGTGGAACAAAGAGCGAGTCGCTACTGCTGTTAGAATATTTGAGGTCAGCTAAATTGCTCAAACTTTCTCGGCTGATTGACATACTTGTAATGAAACAAATGTTTTACTGCCACTCAGGGAATTAAATAAGAGAGAAGATGCATTAGATGGCCAAACCTTTATCTATTAAACTCATGGGGTTTTGGTAAGAAACTTTTCTGCACTTTGTACTTACGATTTAGGGAAGAATATGGATGTACAATCAAAGGTATTGGTCATGATTTAAAGTAGCAATAATCTTCTTTTACTTTCTGAATAAACTAATGGTTTATTTGCGTATAATAAGATCTTGATTATCAAGCATGGAGTATTCTTGAGAAAACTGATGAGCATCAACAGTTTATCTGTTTAGGATTTTTTTTTATATCCAAACACCAATGTAGCCGATTAGGGTGTTTTTTCTCTTAGTTTATATGTTTTTCTTTCAGGATTGTATGAAAGGTTCATTAGCCAAGGCTCGTGTTCTCTATGCCCCTGTCGAAGTATTAGGTGGCGAGGAAAGACTTTTGCACGCATGCAGTATCCTCGTGAAGTCGTTATTTTCCCTTTTTTCTATTTTCTGTCGAATTACAATATGATAGCACAGTTCCGGAAATGCTTTTTGGAATAACATGAGATTTTTAGTGGTCTTTTTTCCTGAACTGTCTTAGAAGTCATCTCTGATGCTTTTATAAAAGGCGGCCTTGTTCTAGAGAAAGATGCCAAACAAACGTTAAAGGTACTATTGCTGTTCTTTTCCTCATTTCTTCCATTTGCTTGTAAATGTTCCGATTTTGTTATGTTTTATCTTTAGCATGTCAAAGGGCTATACTAGAAAGTAGCTGTTAAGAAACGGGTCAAATGGGTAAACCCGTTTGACCATCAAATTTTTTATTTTCCCCGTTTGAGATGAGACATAACCCGAAATGACCCATTAAAAAAAAAAACGCCGAAGCTACCACCTTTGCTATTATCCTTTTTTGTACAAGCATGTTCCTCTAATATAAACATATAAAATTCTATTTGAATGCAGTTGCATGCGACAGTGATGAATACAAGGCACAGGAAAAGGTTCTGCAGTCCATGTTCATTTTAACGTTTAGCTTTATGGTTTTATAGTTTTATGACTTTATCATACCGATATTATAATATGGGAAGTATGTTTATCAGGACAAAGTATACAAAAAAGTTCGACTCGTTTGATGCTCGAGGCGTAATGGAGAAGTATGGTTCAGAAGATTGGGGAGAGTATCTCATTCCTGATGTCCATCTTTCACAAATATTTGAGTTTGATCAAAATGGTTACTACCATTGTTGTGCTTCTATGCCACTCCCGAAGAACATGGAAGTAGATTAGCTCCTTGTGTTGAGATCTCATGTTTGTTAAAAATTGTTTGTTCTTTTAACTTGATTAACTTATGAAGTCTAATCCTAGATTAGATGTTGAGAAGTAGCGGTAAGTGTTTGTTCTTTTGCTTTTATATCACAAAAGTTATATGTAGTATTTCCATCTTTTCTTTAACTTTTATATCACAAAAGTATGAGCTCGAATTGCTTGGTAAACACTCGAGTTGGTTGCACCTGATGGTACTATTGGAGTTCTTCCAGAGTCCAATAATAAAAACCAAAAACCATTTCTGCAGTAAAAAAAAAGGTAGTTCTTCCTTAAGTGTAAATTGTCTTCCACTTGTTTGGAGAGCCTTCTTAAAGTCGATATATATTTGTGTTTGGAGAGCCTCGATTGGTAGATTGGCTACTAGACTCATTTTAGTTAATAAAGGGGTAAGAATTGATTCAGATGTATGCCTTTATGTGAAGCTTGTAGTAAACTTGTGAATCATTGCCTCCTCATTTGACCCAAGGTAATGCCCATTTGGAGAAAGATATGGAGTTGGTGGGGCCTTGACAGACCCGTGACGTTTCCTTCCTTCGACATCATTGACATAAGTCTCAATAAGGTTGTCGATCTCGAATGTGTTCGGCTTAATAAAGTTATTAATGGAGTGTTTCAGTGTGGCCTATGGGCAGTACCTCGGTAGTTTTGATCATTTCTTAGTCTAGCTTGCTGCAACTAAGATGATATCTTCTGAGTTTTCATTCAAACCATAAGCATAATATATAAAATGTTTGATTAGTCTATTTTCAGTTAACAAAATCTAGTACTAGTTATTTTCCATGTTGGCTTGCTGCGATTTTCTGGTTATTGTGTTTCGGTACACCAAAGGAATATTATCAGTTTTGTTACAAACTAGTATTATCTTATTCCGGTTATTTCGAAAAGCATAAGCAACTTTCACAAGCAATTATAAACACCCGTTTAACTGCTTTTCAGTACAAGTACTAACCTCTTTAGACTATTGTTAAACCTGATTGATTCTGGTTATTTTTATCATATAATCACTTTCATAACGCAATGCCAAACACCCCTTTAGTATATAATTCGGCTCGCATAGATACAATGCTAACTTTCTTTCTGTATACTTGTACAGTTTAAAGGGTAAGAGCTTATTTATCAATGATTCTATAGAGGCTTTTAACTCGGCTGTTTTTGTTGATTGCAGAAATGCTATTCGTGCGGCAGTGTAAATTATAACTATAACGTCTATAAGATGAGTGGTGGAAACAGTCATAAAAGAACCGCAGACGGAAAAAACCAGAAATCTATTGCTTCGGTGTGGAGACCTGTGTCTACGCAGTCTTGTTCGGCAGAAGGTGAGGATTTATATCAATTTTGTTGTGATTTTCGATGTGTGGTCTTATAGTGATTATTATGATCATATATTTAGGTATGGAAGTTAATGATTCTAATATTGGTCCTACAACATTATCAAATAAAGAAGAAAACACGGCACTTGAAGGGTCATTGTCATCAACAGCAAACACTCGATCTCCTTACAGGTGAATCTTTAGTTTTCTACTTATCTCTCGAATTCATTCCCTTTTTTCCG
>BQNB010032685.1:6145-52964 GCA_026074375.1 Tanacetum coccineum | reverse complement strand
AAATACAAAAATTATCAAAAAAATATTTTGCTTTTTTAGAAAATTTTCTTTTATCATCTAGTTTGTAGAAAAAATATAAAAATTTTCGTAGGGTCATTTTTACAACTTTTTACTTTTTAAAGAACGGGTCCGGGTACGGGATTTTGTTTTGACTCGTTTTTGGGTCAAACGAACTCCGTTTTCGGTCTAGTCTTTTTCATTCTTCGTTATTTGTCCCGTAGAGTAGTTTAGGGTTATTTTTAAAAGTTTTAGGTTTTTCCCCCTTTGTTCGGGATTCGTGCTTTCGTTTTTTAGCTTAAATTCATAATTTTTAGGATTTTCTTAAACGTTTTTATTCGTTATTGTTTAATTTGACTTTTTCACTCTCCCAAATCAATTCCTTCGATTGTATCGATTTTCCATTCCAGCCTCGTTGGGGACAAACGACCCGGGAACATTCTATACTACTTCTCGGTATAATTGCTCTTGTTGATTTTTAGACTTACATATATATTTTATATTTTATTAATATATTATATATATACATAGTGTAAAAACCCTCAATCAATTTTTGGCGCCGTTGCCGGGGAGGCTGTGAAACGATTATCGTTACATTTGTCAAATTGTGTTTGAATCTGTGAATATTTTCTTTTATAAAAAACATATAAAATACAAAAATATTTTTCATTTTCTTTTATTAGTATAATTATCAGATAAAAACCAAAGAAAAAACCAAAAATATAAAAACATTGTCCATAAAAAAAAAAGAAGAAATAAAATTCACAAATTGGTAAAATACCAAAATATAATATTCTCAACTGAGGTATTATCATAATAACTTCCGGTGAACTTATTGGTTCCCAACTCGAACAAAAGATTTAAAAACTTGCCAACGTTGCCCATGTATCTTAAAATACAATATTTCATATTTTTCATCAATCAATATCACAATATTTTCGCCTCTCATGATTAATACTTTGTCAAATTTACATAAATGTTAAGTATAAGTTAAACCAAACGCTCCCTTATTAGGGACCGCTGTCCCAAACGCACCCTTAGGGGCTGCTGAACAGCAAAACAAACGCCCCTTATGGGTTGTCCTAAACCAAACACCCCCGTTGGGGCTGTTAAATGCAAATCCAAAGGCCCCTGTTTGGCAGTTTTAAACACAAATCCAAACGCCCCCATTGGGCTGAAAATTCAGCAAGCAAACACCCTATGGGGGCTGTTTTTACAAAGAAACAAACACCCTTTTCCGGGCGTGTTTTCCAATCGGGTTAACCAAATACATAGCAAGACGAGATACATCAAGTAAGAAAGATAAAGTAACCACAAGCCCGACGTCATGCAATGGACGCGGCTGTGGTGGCTGCGGTCCAAACCGAACACCACTTTTAGTGGTGCATTCGGATGTAAAACAAACATCCCTTATTTAGATTTGCGTGTAGGTCGAGTAATAAATAAATTAATACGAGATAACCAAGAATCAAAAGAAACAAAAATAACCACAAGCCCGACACCACAAGGGTGTAGCTGTGGTGATACCAAAACAAACTGAACACCACCTACGGTGGTGTGTTCGGTGACAATCAAACACCCAAAAAAAAGAGACATAAATAAATCTAAACCAAACCACACTTAGTTAGTTATTAATTTTTTTAAAAGAAAAATGTAATCATCCAATAATCGGAAAAAAAAGGTGAACGGTGATGGTGGTTTTTTGGGGTGGATTAGGCGGCGGCAGATGCATATGGTGTGATGGTATGCTATGTGCAACAGCCTGGTGGCGATGGTGACATGCAGTGAGTGATGGAGCGTGGAGATCGTGATGGTGGCTGTGATGATTGGTGAGTGTACCGTGGCGAATCTATTGTTACATGTGATACTGGGGTGACGGTGATGATGGGCGTCGGTTGAGATGGTTGGTGGCGACGGCGTACTTGCGGAAAATATTTCCGGTGGTCGGAAAGAATCATGAGGGCGCCGAAAATATGAGGGAGGTGAGAGAGAGTGTTAGGGTTATTGTTGTGTTTAAATTTTTGAAAAAATGAGAAAAAAATATATTTTGTATATAATTTGAAGTGTTTAAAACAAGAGTGACAATTTTAATATACAATAAGGGGTGATAGTGTAAATTTTATGATACCATTTGTAAAGTAACGGTTCTGGAACACGTTTGTGGCGAGTAACGAATGATTCTAAAGACGAAACTTGCGCCATTGTTTTTCAAATAATTTTTCCATCGAAAATAAGTATTCACTCGACCATATTTCATAAATATTTTGTAACGTTCATTTAAAATGTTTGCTTTGTTTATTCTAGACTCCGATATCACGGGTAAACTTTATTCATAAAATAAATCGTTAACTCGAATATTCACGTTAATAATAAACGTTTTTAAATAAAATGATAATTAATTTATTAATATTCTATATTAAATAAATAGAATAATAAATAAAATCAAAAAAAAAAAAAAAAAAAAAAAAAAAGAATTTGATTTCGGGGTCGAAACGCTTGATCTCGTTTTCCGAGTCAGATAATTTGAAAAGTCAAAAATTTATGATGAAAGATAACAACGAAACAACTTCCCGGTTAAACGGTAACGCTAAACGAAACATTTAAAAAAAAATCAAATTGCTACACGGAAACGGCTAACTTGTTGAACGGAAAATCTCGGGTTGTCACAATGATGGAGGCTGATAGATTGCTGGCTAAGAGACTCCAAACAAAAGAGCAAAAGGATTTGACAGATAAGGAGAAGGCAAAACTATTTATGGAATTCATAGATAAGAGAAGAAAACATTTTGCTGCATTAAGAGCAAAAGAAAAGAGAAAAAGACCTCCTACCAAGACACAAAAGAGAAATCAAATGTCTATCTATCTTAAGCATATGGGTGGATATAAACACAATCAGCTAAAGGGTAGAAGCTATGATGAAATCCAAAAGCTGTTTGACAAGGAAATGAAGAGAGTAAATTCTTTTGTGGCTATGAATTTAGAGGCTCAAGAAATCAGTGAAAAGAAGGATGAAAGCAGTTCTAAAAAGGCAGAAATTGCACAAGACAGTAGTACAAAGAGAGCAAGGGATAAACTAGAATCTGATAAGTCTAAGAAGCAAAAGACTGATGAGAATGAAGAAGTTGAAGTAGATAATAAAGCTGAGCTGAAAAAGCATACGGTGATAGTTAAAGATGATGATATAGCAATTTATGTCATACCACTTGCTACCAAACCTCCAGTGATTGTTGAATACAAGCTTATTAGAGAAGGAATAATGGGACATTATCAATTGATAAGAGCTGATAGAAGTTTCAAGAGATATTCTTCTATGATTAGGATGCTTTAGGGTATTGACAGAGAAGACTTGTAGACTCTCTGAAAGTTGGTCAAAACAAAGCATGGTGATACAAGGCCTAAAGATGAACATGAAAGAGTGTTATGGGTGATTTAAAAGTCATGTTTGAACCAGACATAAAAAGTGATGTATGGAGAAATCTACAAGGATACAAAGTGACTGTTTGGAAGTTGTTTGATTCCTGTGGAGTACACTTTGTAAGGTTTGGAAATGTACATATCTTTATGTTGGTTGAGAAAAGATATCCTCTTACACCAATAACAATCACAAATATGCTCAACAAGAAACTTCAAAGTGATTATTGGAATGAGATGTGCTATCAACTACTCAAGCTCATGGTAAAGCAGCAAAAGGGTCAATGAAGTGTTTGAATGCATCTTCCTGATAGTGATAAGGACCTTTAATAAAGAAACTTGAAGATTCATATGATGAACATCAAGTTTAGGGGAGGATTGTTGGGACTTAAAGACTTCAAGATGATTCTTAGAGTTACTACTGCTTAGGTATATATTAGTGTTGTCAAGTATAACTTAGTACTGTTAGTAATACTAATGAAAATTATGCTAAGTAGTATAAAGTTACTACTGCTAGTTACTACTATTAGTATAAGTTAGTACTGTTAGTATTAAGTTACTGCTGCTTGTTGAAGTTAAGACTGCTCAGAGTTGAAGACTGAAATATATGCTAAGTAGTTAGTGCTGCTAGTAGTAACGTTAAGACTGCTAGTACACAGTTACTACTGTTAGTATATATTAGTACTGCTAGTACTAATGTTACTACTGCTTATGTTTATCAGTACTGCTGGTACAAAAGTTTATGCTGCTGGATTACAACTGCTAGAAGAATTACTACTGTCAGAAGGATAAAGACGAGTAAAGAGATAAGGATTGTCTGGAGAACAAGAATACTTACGAAGATAAGTATTGAGTTATTTTTGTAAAAGATATGTATAATGTATTTGTTTAAGAGATTACGTTTTCTTTTAGAAAAGATCATGATATCTTAGGAAAGTATTGTAAGCCTTGTAGGACTCCTTGGTCTATAAAAGGAGGCTCTAGGGGCATTAGTTGATATACAAGTTTTCATAGTTGTGAAGTCGATTAAAAAGCTTCAAGGTTGTAAACCCTAGTACTAGTGAAGAGTACTCGTATTATTGATCTAATAATATTGGAGCGTTTGGTTATATCTTTGTTCATTCACAATTACTGTTTTATTCATAATACTTCTAGATATTAAGGTGTAGATTCCGCATACACTTTAGTATACATACAAAGTTTCTACAACAAGTTATTTTGGATTTATCCAAGGTAATTTAACCTTAGACAAGCTAAGGAATCGATCAAGGATTGGGATCAACAAGTGGTATCAGAGCTTTTGCTTTGAGAAACTTTGATCTAGAAGTCATGGAATTTGAATCTGCACATAGTAATACTACTGCTAAGCTACCCATACTCAAACTAGGTGAGTATGAGATGTGGGTGATAAGAATCAAGCAGTACTTCCAGGTACAAGACTATGCTCTATGGGAGGTCATAGAGAATGGTAACTCATGGGTATCTGTACCACAAACAGCACAAGAGAATGGTACTTCAGTTACAAAGATGTCAGTACCTGTAACTGCTGAAGAAAAGACCAACAAGAAGAATGATGTGAAGGCTAGAAGCTTGCTACTCATGGCTCTTCCCAATGAACATCAACTTACTTTCAGTCAGTACAATGATGCTAAAACAATGTTTGCTGCTATCGAAACACGATTTGGAGGTAATGAAGCCACTAAGAAAACACAGAAGACACTTTTGAAGCAACAATATGAAAATTTTAGTGCATCAAGCACAGAGTCTCTTGACTCTATCTTTAACAGGCTCCAGAAGATTGTTAGTAGGCTTGCAATTTTGGGTGTGGTCATCCCTCAGATTTACCATCTCTACACTACTCACGATCGGGTTCTCTGCCCGTTAGTGCGTTTGTCGGGTGAATCGAGTTTTGAAACTTGATAAATAAATATTTAAAATAAAATACGCATCAAGTTTCTGGAGCTAAAATACGCATCAAGATATTTTTAAAATGAAAAGCAATTTTTCCTATAGCAAACATGAATCTATTCGAATGATCAAAACCAAGATGAACACGGAACAAGATGAATTAATAAATATCAATTTTGATTTATTCACCTATAAAACAGACGCTTGCGAAGTTCCATGATACATAATGGAAGAAAAAGAATGGATAGGCTCTGTTGGTTTTTCTAAGGGGTCTTCACTCTAAAGGAGAGAGTTGAAAAGGGTTTACACAGGAGGTTAACTAACTAGTGTAGTTAGTTAATAATACAACATGTAAAGGCTTTTTGGTTTAATCTTAAAAATTTACCAGTTAAGCATGTCACTCCATCTAAATCTATAGTACTCATCATTAAGGTCTTAAGTGATATACCAGGCCAAGTTCTAAATTCAACTACATCACCAACACACTCATATTTTGTAGAATTTAAGGTAAGCAATTAGAAACGGAAAGGCTTAATTCTCATAAATTGGCATTAAGGGTTATAGTGCACTGGGTAATGTAACTAGTGATTTTTCACAAAAAGTATACTAGAAAAAAAATTAAATTTTGACCATTTTTAGGCATTATTAAGCATATAGCATTTTATTTATGAAAATGAGGACAAGTACGTTCTAATTATCTATCCCCCCACTTAAATTATACAACATCCTCGTTGTATAGCTAAAACAATAAAATAATATGGGAAAAAGAATTAGAATGAGGAAACTCCCTATTAGTTTACCTTGGATGGTTCTCCATTATTGAGTAATTGAGCAAAAAGAGTGTTGATGAGGTCTTCAGAATGCCCAAGAGAGGTCAACACGAGGTGATTTTCAGAGTATACCAATAAGTTAATTTCATTTACAGCAAGGTCCTGCATGAAAATTAGAAGATGTTCGTGCAATTCGTGCTTTCGCTAACCTACAAAACAAGCAAACAATTAAACATACAACTGTACAGGTTACAATACACCGTATCCCAAACCCTAGGATACACCGTATGTAAACCTGTGGAAACAATTAAAAGTACTGAAAATTAAATACTAGAAAATAAAGACTGATAATGGTCCAGTCATGCATACGCCGTATGCTAAGAGGTTCGATACGCCGTATGTAATGTCTGGACAGACAGACTCAATAATTTTAAATTCAAAACAATTAAAGTGCGACAAACAATTTAAAACAACCAGGTTGTCTCCCGGTAAGCACTTTTGTTTCTGCCGGTCTTTAAGTTCTACCTTTTTCCACTTTATTCATTATTCATCGCATGAAATTTCATCATTTATTAGCCCTTCCTCATTTCCTATTTCTATCTAGGTATGTAATAGTGCGCGTTTAGTTGTCTCGTCCACTTTTTTGTGGTCTTTGAACTTTAAGTTCCTCCAAGGTATGAATTCGAGTGGATCACGACCATCTTCATCATCATCGCACATCTTATCATAATTGCTAGCACATGATAGGGGATAAAATTTCTTCAAAATTTTCTTCACCAACTCCTCCTAGGTGGTAATATTACCATCTCCCACGTTCTTCCACCATTTTCTCGCGTCCTTCATAAGTGAGAGAGGAAAGGCTTTCATACGGAGTTGAAATGGGTCAACACCAGATATATTGACTGAATCGAGTAATTCGAGAACCATAGTGATGTGTCTGATTACATATTCTTCACTCTTTGCACTAAAAGTATTATTTTGTAGCTCAGTTAATAAGTCCTTGCCAATTTCAAATTTCATGTTGCTTTCGGCCCTTGGGTGAGCAAGATTTTACCCTGCATGAGTTTCATTTAGAGTAGGTGTTGCCATTATGATTCTTTTTTGTTAAATGGTTCCTGGGAATAATGCACAAATGATCAATAGGATGTGCTCTCGTAGGAGAGAACACATGAAGCAAAATAGGAAAACGAGAATGAAATACTGGTATTGTATCAGATAACCAACACGCCGTATCCTATTAAACAGAATACATCATATGGGTCTGTTAAATAGCAGTATGCCGTATTGAGTTCACAGAATACGCCGAATTGTTTTGGGAACAGATACTCCGTTTAGACGGTAAAAACAATACGCTGTCCTGAGCAGAAGGTTAGATACACCGCATCCAACTGGTGATATCCCGTATCAGGTGATCAGTCAGAACATAATACTATTTAAACATAATTAAATCCAATAAATTAAACATACAATTAAACTAAACAATTAGTAGTTAGAAATCAAAATTAAATTAATTTTAAACTAAACAAATTAAAGGTTAAATATACTAAAAAGAATAAAGATTAAACTATTCACTCCTCGGCAGCGGCGCCAAAAACCTCATGTGTCATCGTGTGGTGTATATTTAGTGAGTATCATGTTTTACATTTATATTTAGCCAGCAAACCTAAATATAACACTTTTACGGGCAGTGTACCCGGTCAAGATGTAGCTTTATGATAAGTAGGGTGTCGAACAGTAAGAGTGAGAGTAACCTAATATTCTATTAGTATTTTATTTTATCTAGATTATTCTAATTACTTGTAAAGCCTATGCTATACATATTTACTAGAGGTAAATGGGGGGGTTCAGCCTGAGAGACTGGCACAAGTTTATAGTGACAAATATCAATTCTAAGCACAATAAACATAAGAGACAAATAACAAAAGATAAGAGAGCGGTACAAGCCAAATATAAGAAAATTGTATTAACCATGTTAATTCGATTATATGTTGGTTTTATTAATTAGTGCAATGGCTGTTTATCTTGAAGCGGCATATCATTCTTAAGACTTTGGCGATTCTTCTTCCTAAGACCTAGATACGAACAATCCTGTCACGATTAACGCATCCGCATAAAGCAACCTATAGTTTAATTATAATCTATCATAGGGAATCAAAGCAGTGGTGATCCTGTCAATACCCTAGCCCATCGGGACTTTACTCACTTATTGCTTGATGTTGTTTTATACACAGGTAGTCCACCACCAAAATCAATTACTAATTAATTAAGAACAATACTGGTTGAACAATTATCGGGTCACCTGCCGGTCCAACTAAGCTCATAATCAAATTATAAAGATAAGGTGTCATTTGTGATCCTATTGGTTCGGATATACAAAACACAACATGGAGAACTATCCCGGCATCTAGATTACTGGTTAAGTCTAACTAGACCAAGTTGAATGATAGGTCGCATGTACAAGCACATAAACAAGTATAAGGCGATAAACATAAATAAACAGCAACGATAAATTAAACAAGCCGGAATTAAATCAAACCAAACATAATAATCTTCATAAACATGGCTAATACCCGAGGGTATTATTCTACAATCGTCATAATCATACAAGCGTAATCAAACAATTGGAAATCGAATGATTAAGAAAATAGGAATTACACGATGTCTTTTATGGAATTATGGTTGATGCTTGACCTTGGGTGCTCTTCTTGGCTTCTGAAATTCAAACTTAGATGTATACTATACAGAGAATATAATATTGCACTCTGAAAACTCGTATTTGAGTCTTCTATTCATAGTTGCTGAAAAACACCTAGATATGCCGTATGGAGATACGTGGATACGGCGTATAGGGTTAATTTCCTAGGAGTCCACAATAAGATCAAATCAATTAAGATAATAACCATCAATCACATTCAATGCGTATCTTTGACTGATGAATAGTTGTACATACGGCGTATAGGTAAGTAATGGATACGCCAGATCAAGAATTGATGTTAGGATTTATGTTTTCCTAACTTAGTACCGACAATACAAATAGTTAGTACTGATAGTTATAGTTAGTACTGACAGTATAAAATGTTAAGTACTGATCAGTTAGTTAGTACCGATAGTAGAAAATAGTTAGTACCGTTTATGAGATATGTATGAGATATTTTAGGAAAAGATATGTATGCATTTTGTAAGCCTGTTAGGGTTTATCCTTAGTCTATAAAAGGATTCCTATTGGCATAGTTAGAGATACGACCTCAAGATATCTCATAGCAAAATCATATCTTATTAGTTAGTAATCTGTAATCATTCAAAGCAGATTAATAGAAGTTATTGTTTAGTTCTTGATTGTTTTTCTTAGTACTTGTGTTAAGATTCCGCATTAACACATAGTATTCATAATTAGTGTTTCTACATAGTCAACTGTATTTATACATCTTGGCTATCATCCTTAATATGCTGCATTGATCTATTCCTAAGGGACTCAAGTTTTTGGCGTCGTTGCCGAGGAGTGAGAATTAATCTTGATTTTTATTTGATATTTTTGTTTTTAGATTATATTAGATCTATCCCTTAGGATTAGTGTAATTTAGACTAGTGTATAATTCTGTATATTTTCTTGTATATTTGTGTGTTTAATTGTTTGCATATTTAATTATTTTTCATAATACACTGTTCTGGTCGATAAACTGATACGGCGTATCCACTTCCATTAGATACGGCGTATCCAACTTTCTATCCAATACAGTGTATTCATTCAAAAAGATTAATACGACGTATTCGTTTCCATTGAATACGGCGTATTGACTCTCTGATACAGAAACAAAATATGAGATTTAGTATTTAATTTTTGTGCTTAATTTTTTCTATCTTTCTTCAGAGCAAATCCGGCTGATATTTTTACCTTTGTTGTAGAGCATACTTATCAGAGCTAGTTGATTGAAGAAAGAGATGGCAGACAAGGAAACAAAATCAACTATGAGAGAATTCGCAGCTAATGACCAAGCAGATTATTACTCAGGAATTACAAGCATTATGGTGAATGGAAAAAATGCTTATGAACTAAATGGAAAATTCCTTGATGATTTGCATAAGAATGCTTTTAATGGAACTTATGGGGAAAACACGGTGGAACATATCAAATATTTCCTTAAAATTGTTAACCCAGTCGGTTTACCCAATGTAAATCAAGATAAACTCAGAGTTGTTGTTTTTCCAATCTCATTGGCTGGTGATGCATGGAGATGGTTTATGGAATTAGAGGATCAATTACTAGTTGGGTCGATTTGACTGCTCAATTTTTTAGAAAATATTACATGCCTTCTCGCACTGGAAAAATTAACACCCCAATAATCAAGTAGGACCCTATTAATCCCAAGTTCGAAAAATGGTTGGCCTCAAAGTTTGTATACTACAAAACTATTGATATATTCACTAAAGGAGCTTTGTGGGACTACTGGAAGTTGGGGAGTGTCAAAAT
This sequence comes from Tanacetum coccineum, assembly GCA_026074375.1. Taxonomy (NCBI): domain Eukaryota; kingdom Viridiplantae; phylum Streptophyta; class Magnoliopsida; order Asterales; family Asteraceae; genus Tanacetum; species Tanacetum coccineum. Next base: position 42,410 of record BQNB010032685.1, on the reverse strand, counting down.
TGAGCCAACAAATGAAGAAACATACGATCTTGAGGAAACTGATCACGATGATGAAAAAGAAAACGGTGAAATTTTTAGGATTGAAACAAACTTGTTCGATTATGAAACACTGCTGTACGAAAAATTTAAAGAGTTCAATTACATACTTAAGATAGATCCTGATCTCCTTACTAAAGATATTGATGGATTTAAGACATATGAAGAATATAAGGATGATTGCATTTATAAATGGAATGAAAACTACCATGGGTACACGAAAAACCATGGACTAACACTAGAGTATGGACTGAACCAGCTCCAGTTTCATTATTGTAAACCATTTGATTATGAAAGTGGATATTCAGAGTGGCCTACCTGTAGCTGGAAAAAAGACAAATATTGTAATGGAGGAAACTTAAGAAGAGCTTACATAGTAGGAAACACGCTCTATTACTAATATTTAGAATGGTATGATGCTTTGAAGGATAGCGAGCTAAAAGATAAAGCTTTAAGAAATAAGGCTATCATGGAAGGATTAATCGATGAAGATGATGAATCAAGTAATAATGATTGGAGAAGATGGGACGGCTATGAGATTACCTACCATGATCAAGAAGAAAGAGAATATGAAAATGGACATGAAAATAACGAAATATGCGAATTGTTTGATGATCATAAGTTACCAGTTTGCAATATAAGAAGATTCGAGATGATCAAGTATTCGTTCAGAGATGACGAAGAGTATGTTGCTGTTAAAGAAGACGAATACGATGATTTGACAAACACAAGCAAAGATGCATGCCGAGCATACCAAGAAATCTTTCGCATGATGGACGAAGGATGGATGGTAACCAGAAACGAGTAGAAAGAAGGAAGAAAAAAGTCTAACTTAAAGACTTCGCTGTAAACAAAAGTGCTTCATGGTAGACAACCTAGAATGTTATTTATTTTTATCGAGTCTGTCTTCCAAGACATCAATACAGCATATCCGCTCCATACCATATGGCGTATTGATTGTCTGGAAGTTATCAATCCTTTATTTTTATGCACTTTTTAGCATTATTGTTAATTCTGTCAATACGGCGTATTCATGCACATGATATGGCGTATTCAACAAACTGACCCATATTTAGATACTTTTTTTAGGTTTCTCAATACGGCGTATTTCAGTTTATAGATACGGTGTATCGGTCTCCTGTACAGTTTTATTTAGCTTATTTATATTAACCTTAGATACCCGAGATAGGAATTTTTCATGTTTTCCTATATTTTACACAAGACCTCGATGCAAAAAGAAATAAACGAAGTTGGTGAAGTATCAATCATCTGGAATCTTATGTGTGATTGTAGTCATGCTGGTATCCAAACGCATTTACAACACACGTCCTTGCTCATAAACTCAACATGGAGAATCCATAGAGCAAATGGGAATGTATAAAGTAGTCAAAACTCATATATTTTTACTACCAACGTAATTATTGGTACGTCCGAAGAACAAAGAATTACCAAAGGAATTATCTGGAGTTATTATGATCGTGAAGATGGTGAAATTACATCGAGTTTCATAGTATAGTGTTTAAAAAATCAAAAAAATTAGAAAAATTGCAACAAAAAAAGAGAGAAGGAAAGTTTGGAGATAATCGCAAGAGCTTAGACCGAAGGAATTATATGAAGGATCGATTATTCTTTGATACGTCTTAAAAATCAACGATGTAGAGTATTTTATAAAGTGGTAGATATCACCACTTGTCTTGTAAAGGTTTGTAAAGTATGGGATGATTGGGAAGTTGACCGTTATGGGAATGCCAACTTAGGTTGTTGTTTTTGATCAATGATCAAGACGTTTGTAAATAGTTGTGTCTTAATCATGGTAACGGTCGGGAAAAAGTGTCTAGCAACTTATATCTTGGACCTAGTCTATTTGTTTCGTAATTTTTATTTAACAACAATTTAATTCCCTTTCCTAATCATTAACCATGGGTTTTACGCGAATGAGGATGTGATCGAGCATGCATGTCTATTCCGTCGTTACGGCCATGTATGCATGTCTCAGCTGCCTTGTTGGTTTATTACTATTGGTGAAAGTTAGAAGATCCCTACCCTATATCATTCTTCATCCTAACCCTTGGTTAAACTCGAATGAGGATGTGATCGAACACACATGTCTATTCCGTCGTTACGGCCATGTATGTGTGCTTCAGCTGCCTTGTTGGTGTGGTACTTTTGGTGAAAGATTGTAGAATGATCAACCCTAAGCCTTATAATAAAAACCCATTTTACCTTTATAAACTTGTTACTCCTTAGCTCTAGTGGTGGAGATGTGTATCCTTGCCAAGCCTATGATAGAATACTCGTCACGACTGAGCAATTGAGCGAATTAGTTACATGTTACCACATAGATTAGTTGAGTGATTTGAGTGTTTTCATCTTCCTATTTAGTGAGGTGTTTGGTTGTGTACTTGTAATAGATCAAATAAATGCTTAAACAAAAAATACTTAAGGATACATTTTTATAAACCTCTAAAGGCTACTTGAGGACAAGTAGGATTCAAGTGGGGGATATTTGATGATATCAAATAACGTCTATTTTATAGCATCATTTATCCCATGTAATTAACCCATTTTGTATAATTATTGCAAAGAATTGCTACTTAATCATTCATATTTGAGAATTACAGTAATTATGGAGTACTTGGTGAAGATTGACTAAAAGGCACACATTCTGGAGCTTAAACGAAGATATTTTGAAGATTACTATTTTGACTACCAATACGCCGTATCTATCAAGGAAGATACGGCGTATCTGTGCCTGCACTCACCAAAGACCATGATGGAATGAAGACCAATACGCCGTATTCAAGCTATATGGGAATAAAGTATGCTGGAAGATATCAAACGTGGTCCCTACTTAAAGAAACCCCCAATACACCGTATCTAACACATTGGATACGCCGTATTGAAACCAACTTCAGACCTTATAAATAGAAAACTCAAAAATGAGTTTTCAGTGTGCTAAATCATAATCTCGATACCTAAACCATAAAAGTTGATTTTCAGAGGAGAAAAAGAGCAGAAGAGGTCGAGCAACGCGATTAATTCCATTGGAGAAAACGTGTAATTTCTTATACTTTTGTAATCGTTCAGTTTTTGGTATCATTTGTTAACTCGGTTAGTTTTCCTTGGCTAAATCATTACTCTTGTATTAATTACGATGTTTGAAGGCTAATACCTTTGGGTATTTAATGCGGATTGTTAACGGCCGAACAACATACGAATTAAAAGAACAATTGGATTGATAGAACTCGATCAAAGCAAAAACTTTTATTATTATCAAAACTCAAAATATATCCATACAAAGAAAAAAAACCACTATTTATAGGAAAAATAGAATCAATCTAAATAAAGATTGATTTGATTTCCTTTTCCTAAATTTATATTTGATTATAAATTGATATTTTCCTAACCAAGGTTTATTGTTAAACAAGAAACATAAATAAAAAAAGAAAGTAAATATTTTGACTTTGACTAATCTGCACCATCCTCCCCCACATGAAAAAAACTCGTCCTCAAGTTTACCTCACTCGTCCCTTGTACTCGTAGAATCCAAATTTGTATCCCCTGCATCAAACTCCCTTTCTTAAAATGACTCGACATCAAACCTTGATCGTCTTAAAACCTAATTTATCGACCATAGGTGGAGCTTTAAAATACCATTTTTGATATTTTTTACAAATCAGAAATTTGAATGAACTTTGGCTAACCTTGATAATAATACTTTTTCCAAACGACATCAACTCGTATGATTTTGTATTGATGTCTTCCTCAAAATCAACACTTAAAATAATTTGGATCATTGAAGAACAAATATCATTAGCCATAACTACAACGTCTTCTATGTTATCTTCTTCTCCACCAAATCCTCATTTCCCAACGAATCCTTCTTCCTCTTCAATGACATCTTCAATATCAGTATCATAAACCGGCATCGATTCTTATTCTTCATTATCGGTGTCATAAATAGGACACGATTCATCTTCCACAAACATGATAAGTTCTTTTTTAAAACATGGATATTCATTAACAAATGGATACTCCTCTTCCTCATCCCCTATATCCCAGATAATAGGTTTTGATTCAGTTTCCTTTGTCAACAAAGGGTTTCCTCCGCCAAAAGGATTGACATCCTCTGACCCATCGTCCCAGATGTTGGACTCAGTTTTCGTCTCTTTTGCCGGCGAGTCCTGCTGTAACTACAAGAACTCGAGTTCTTGAATCCGTTGCTTGAGGCTTGCGATCTTCACGTCACGTGGATCTCGTTCGTTGCCTCGTCCGACGAATCTACAAATAAGATGTTCTCCTAATTCTGTTCGACCATTAGTACCATAGCGCTGATAACAAATGATGCGGATCGTTAACGGCCGAACAACATACGAATTAAAAGAACAATTGGATCGATAGAACTCGATCAAAGCAAAAGCTTTTATTATTATCAAAACTCAAAACATATCCAAACAAAGAAAAAAACCCACTATTTATAGGAAAACTAGAATCAATCTGAATAAAGATTGATTTGATTTTCCTTTTCCTAAATTTATATTTTATTAGAAATTGATATTTTCCTAACCAAGGTTTATTGTCAAACAAGAAACATTAATAAAAAAAGAAAGTAAATATTTTAATTTTGACTAATCTGCATCAGTATTAGCCATTGTTATGAAGATCTTAATGTTTGGTTTGTTTATATTGATTTCTTAATTTATCGTTTAATTGCTTGTTTATGTTTATCATTATACTTGTTTACGTGCTTTTGTATGCGACCTATCATTCAACTGGATCTAGTGATACGGACCAAGTAATCTATACCGGGATAGCTCTCCATATAGTGATTTATACATCTAGATCAATAGGATCACAATTAACAACTTATCTTCACCCTTTGATTATGAGCTTAGTTGGGCCATAAAGTAAGCTTGGTATCAACGAGTACATTCTAATCAATTGGTAAAGACTTAATTAGTGGAATACTATTGTATGAATTGCCATTAAGCAGTAAGCGGGTAAAGTCTCTATGAGCTAGGGTTTAAGAAGATCACCATTGCCTTAATCCCTAAGATAGATTATAATTAGAAAATAAGGATGCTTTATGCGGATGCGTTTAATTGTGATAGAATTCTATGTGTCTAGGTCTTAGGAAGAAGTCCCGCCTAGGTCTTAAGAGTGATATGCCGCTTCAAGATAACTAATTATTGCACTAATAAACAAACCAACGTTCTGATTAGATTAATAATGGTTAATACAATTTTCTTATATTTGGCTAGACCGCTCTTATATTTGGCTTGCGTGGGTTAAAGTGTCTTGAATTGGTTTTAGTCCCTACCAAACCTGTGCCAGTCTCTTAGGCTAAACCCCCCCCCCCTTTCCATTAGATTTAGGTTTAACATAGGTTTAGCATAGATTAGACTAACTTAGATTAGAAAAACCAAAGTATTAATAAATTGAAAGTGTTCCTCGCTCTTAGTGATCGACACCTTACTTACCATGAAACTCCCATCGATCGGGTACACTGCCCGTTAAAGTGTTGCTTTAGGATAAGTCGGCTAAATATAAATTTAAAACTTGGTAATCAATAAATTAACCCTACATGACAGCACATCAAACTCGTTCTCCCCCTCGAACAAAGACCATAGTCTATGTCAAGAGTTATTGGATTTGTTCGAGCGTTCTGTCACACCCCGTGAGTTCAGGTCAATATTTTTAAACTTTTCCGATTATTATCTTTGACTTTTATACGTTACGTTTGAATATGACAGTTTACCAAGAAGTTAAACCGCATAAATCTAAAAAACGTCATTGGGCGCGTTCCGACATCGGTTATTAATTAATTTAGGCCTTATATGAGATATTTTAACTTTCCTGAGTATTTTATGATTTTTAATCATTTTCGATATTAATTTTAGGGTTTTATCTTTTAAATTGCGTTTTTCGCGTTTTTGATCAAACAGAACCCCTGAAACTCGAAATCTTTTCGTGTAAACTTTAGTTATCGTCCATCTCATTTTGTTAAGTGAAAAATTTTGTGTGACCCTCCCCTTGGAGCCTTGTTTGTCCCCAATACCCAACCAAGACAACCATAGCATTTGAAATTAATTCCAAGCATCCTATTTTTGAAATCTACATGCATGTGCATGAAAATGACATATGAGAGAGTCACTCTCATGCACAAGAAACTAGCCAAGACATATGCATGTGACTTCTTACACTCTTGACCACATTTGACTCACATTGGCTAAAATTATTTTCATAAGGACTTTGGGTAGCAAAAAATTTGTGTGGTCTTGCCTTTGTAAACCCAAAACCGGATGCACCCTATGGTGAGCTAAGAAAGAGAGGCTCAAGCCACATGACTTGAACTATGATACTACAAAACCCTAACTTGATCCTATAAATACCATACGTTCTCACACTTAGGTTATTATCTCATTTCAAGCCAACAACAAAAATCTTTTCTCTCCCTCTCCTCTTGATAACCCTCGACACACACACCCTTTCTAAGGTTTTCATTTTCTTTGATTCTCTTCGAGATCCAAGCATTCTAAGTTCATTTCCAAGGGTTTCTAAGGTAGATCCAAGTATTGGTTGGTAGATTTTTAAGGGTTTCTTAAGATTATAAAATAAGGGTTTCTAATTTTATAAGTGGGTTTTATAGATCTAGTCATCTTGGGTATAGGATTTGTAATACTCTACTTGTTTCTTCATTCTATGTATGTATTCTTGATCATCTCTTGTTTATTTCTTTTATTCTTATGGAATTATTGTGCATGTTTAGAATCCATGTGTTTGTGTTACTTTCTAAAAGAAATGGATATAGAATCTTGACAACTTTTTATAAAAATAGATGTTTTATGTTTGTTGTTTTATAAGTATGGTAAGATGTGTTGAAATTATGTCGCACAATAGAAATGAAGGGGATTAGGTTAGATTAAGTGTGGTTTTGTTGGTTGGTTTAGTAGTGATCGGGATTAGGCTAGAATAAGTACTATTGTGGCGTTTGAATAGATTTTTGAGAGTATTTATGAAAAGACATGTTGCTGATCCGAATTAGTTTTGAGGTTTTGAGCGACCTAAAAAGGTCTTCATTAGGCGTAAAAGTAGTTTTTTGTAAGGCTTGCTTTCGGAAGAGATGGTTTTTCTCACATATCGCACTTTAAAATCGGACTTAAAACGGCCAAGTTATAGCCAAATAAAACTTGAAACATTTTTCTGCAAAACCAAATGAATAGTGTGCTGATGTGAATAGTAAAATGGGTATTCGGACACTTTTTGGACTTTTTTAGTCTTTCTTAACACTTAGCGAATTATATATCTAACACATTTATATTGATTTAAATCATTTGACGTATGGCTTAACGTATTTAAGAAAAGCGAAAAGTTTCTAAAAAAAATGTAAGGTTTGGTTAAATAAATAAATCATTAGGGATCAGACTTGGAAGTTTAGCGATTATGGATAGTTAGTGCATTTTTAAAATATGGAAACTTAACAAATATAGGGGACGGTATTAACGTCTTGAAACTAAAAACTTTTCTAAAATAGAAACTTTCTAAAAGTAGTAAGTTTTGGCTATGATACGCCAAGACTTGACGTAAACTCCTATAATTTTATTTAGTCACTACTTTATTATCAAAACCTAAAAACAACTACATGTGGATGTCTGTTCTCTTGAAAGCGTGTCGTACAAGTTTCGGTTATCTTTTGTTTACCTAAGACGCGTCATTTATTTAGGTCGCGTGTAGGACCTTAGGCTTTAGTTTTCCTGCGTTGATTATCGTATTCTCCTACCTTGCTTAGGTGAGTTCATAGCCCAACTTTTTTACCATTTTATCAAATGCTTTTTACTTTGAGGTTGTGGATAACATTGTTTGCTTTTATAATTTGGACACTAGTTCTTAACTGTGTGTTTTACATGTTTATGTGTTTGCTAGTTTGCTTACAAACCACTATTGCTCGAACTATCATGAACCGTTAGTCACCTATGGCCAATTGGATTGGTTAAGTGAGCGCGAATGCGTAAATAGATCTATTGGGACTAATTACCCCTATCTGGTTTGGTTCTAAATTAGATGCGAAAAACAGATATATGTCATGTCGATTGTGCGTTGTGGTGGTCTTTGGTTTGGGATACCAGTTAGGGCAGGAATACTTTGTGGCATGATACGATATGCCCTGTTGTTATTAGCATCGGTGTCATGAGCTTAGCGTAACAGTAAATACTTTTTATGTGATGTTGTATCTGTTATAGTAGTCGCAGGCTTTTCGATCATCTTGTGAGTCACCACTCTTGTATTAACTTAATCCTTGAATTATCACCAACATTATGTTGACTGTTTTAAAACTGTTTTATTAGGTGCTTAGCTTGTCTTGATTCGTGATGCAATTGGAGTCTATGTGCCTATGTAACTTATCCAGTTTAATGAACTTAATTTTTATATATCTCCGTTTTGCATTATAAACTTTGTTATGCTTCGCTATAGTTAAACTCTCTTATGACTGGTTTGTAAAACTTTAAATTAAGTTTCTTTATGCATACGAGTACAAACTATTTTTTTTTATCGTCCATGGTTTAGTGGTCGTTCTTTATTGCTTTGTGTCGGATTGTTATGACGTCACGCCCTTCGACACGTATTCGTTCAAAGGCCCATGTCTGGGGGTGTGACAGATTGGTAATAAGGAATAAACCTGGTTTAGAGAACCATGTAGTTATTACTAGGTATTGGTATTATAACCAATATGTGATCCTATGTGCCTCTATTTGTGCTTACATATTGGATATCCTTGCTAATATATATTTATATATATATATATATATTTATATATATATATATATGTTTCCTAGATATATTGTGGGCTCTTATATATGTATATTTTATCCTTGCCATTCATTTCATCATTTTTTTATTGACCTTGCATGGTTTCATTTATGGAGATTTATTTTAAACTTTTGCTTGTGCAGATCTTGGACAGCTTTAGTTTAATATTTCCTTCTGATTCTCGGATGAGAGTGAGAGATCACTGGCACTCTTCGGGTTTTTCTTTTTGGTGATATTCCTACTGTTTTCCTGCTACTTCTGTGGTTGCTCAGGTCCTTCTACTATTTGTCATGTTATTTTCATCGCCGCTCATGTGGTTGGAGACTCTTGTCGCTTCCACCCCACTGGATTGTGTGGCTTGTTTCCCTATTCGGATTCCGATTCTGATTCATCGGACGAGATGTCTTCACCAGAGCACATTTCCCCGCTACTAGCTATTTCACCATTCTTATGCACCGATTCTTCTAAGGCTCCTGATTCTTCTGATGGACCACCATCGCATGACCCTTATGTTGCTACCGTTGCTTGTTGGAGGAGCAGGGTAACAACACGTCCATCATCATCATCTGAGTTTCCTATTGCTCCTGTTACTGCCCCGCCCGGGATTCGTCGACGGTCAGCGATTCTTATCCGACCCGGGGAGGCTATTCCTTTTGGTCGACCTTACCGCACCCATCTTAATGGGCCGCGTAAGTTGTTGACTGCGAGGAAGAGAGTTGGACCTTTACCAGCTCGCAGATTAGCATGGAGGCGTGTATCACCTCGTTCTTCAGACCATCACCCATCTTCTTCTAGTTCATCTTCGGATTCTTCGCCAGTTCATTCTTCGGGTTTGGATGCATCAGATCAGGCTCATTCTGGATCTTCGACTAGAGATGTACCACCTAGATTGTGTTACCCTCCGAGGAGAGCACCACGACGTAGTGAGGCATTTCGTCGTTGGTGTGCTGCTCCATTATCTACTTTGTATCCACCGACTACATCAGAGTCATCATCAGGAGATTCATCAGAGAGACCACTGCATTCATCTTCACATTCTGCTGGACCATCTCGCAAGAGATGTAGATCCCCGGTTGATTCTGTACCATCATCTACGCCAGTTATGGGATCATTAGCTCCTACCCGTGCTGATCTCTTACCACCTCGTAAGAGGTTCAGAGATTCATATTCGTCTGAGGCTAGCATAGAGGAGGATACCGAGATTGATCCTATAGAGACTGAGGTTGATATGGAGTTGGGTATTGGTGATGGGGATGATGTTAGAGATCATGTTGAGATTGACCCTAGGGATGTCAGGGATGACACCGAGGGATATGAGGCTGACACCAGTGCTGGAGACACGGTTGAGGTAGGTATCGACCCGATGTCGGCACCGATAGTTGAGGAGGAGATTGTAGAGCCAGCTAGAGAGGATTCTTCTGATTCGTCTAGCACTAGGGATGGCATTGTTAGGTCATTCGAGGATATGCCGATTGACTTGAATGATGTTGTGCGTGACTTTTACCATCACATGTCTGAGGTTCGTATTGATAGGATTGTCGGGATTGAGACTGTTCAGAGACGGTTGGAGGCTGATCAGTTGATAGCTAGGGGACAAAGAGTTAGTATGATCGAGAGGATTGATAGCTTGAGGTTGGAGAACCTCAAGGTTCATGCTATGTTGGATATCGAGAGGGATCGTGTGAACAGTCTTCGTCTTCACATGTCTCTTTCACAGGAGGAGTTTCGTCAGGTTCGTAGGGATCGTGATGATACTCGGGGGAGACTTAGGAGGTTGGAGTCATATGTTGAGAGACGTTTGGGTTTTCGCCCTTAGACTAGTTGTACCATGATCATGTAGGACACTAGACTGATGGTTAGGTCTAGATGTTAGCAGTAGAAATAATTGTGGATCATGTACCTATTTTGGATTTTGGTTGTAACCGAATTATGCTTTTATTCATGAAATGAAAAGCTTGTTTTGACTCTCTCGCTTATTTATCTATATTGTTATTTATTCGTTCTGGCAATCGTGTTGTAATTATATTTTATTTCATAGCATGTATTAAATTATCGTTATCTAATAATCGTGTATTCGTTTCAAAATCTCACCATGGGTTGTGTCTTGTGATGTAGAACAATGACTAATCACTCGCTCCGGTATGACCCCTGAAGCATCGAAGAGATCTCATTATCGAAGTGTGGAAGGGGAAAAAACGGAGTTGCTGCTCTTGTGGCACATGTGCCGCCAATAGCTCTCGAGACTAAAATACAAGCCGAAAATGGCAGTGATGGCGACAATGGAAATGGTGGAAATGGAAATGGTGGAAATGGAAATGGTAGAAATGGAAATGGTGGAAATGGAAATTGTAGAAATGAGAATCCAGATGAGAATGTTAAAGGTGATAGACATGTTGCTAGAGAATTCACCTACCAAGACTTCATGAAGTGTCAACCACTCAACTTTAAGGGAATAGAAGGAGTTGTAGGATTGATAAGGTGGTTTGAGAAAATGGAAATATTGTTCCATATCAACAACTGCCTAGAGAAGTCCCAAGTTAAGTATGCTACTTGCACCCTGTTGGACGGTGCACTAACTTGGTAGAACTCGCATAAGAGGACTATTGGGACTGAGGCTGCATTTGCCATGTCATGGAGAGAGCTCATGAAGCTAATGACTGAAGTATACTGCCCAAGGAATGAGATTCAGAAAATGGAAACTGAACTGTGGAACTTAACCATGAAGAACAATGATTTGACTGCTTATACTCAGAGATTTTAAGAGTTGACCATGATGTGTACCAAAATGGCCCCCGAGGAGGAAGATCGGGAGGAGAAATTCATTGGAGGTCTTCCTGATAATATCCAAGGGAATGTAATTGCTGCAGAACCCACAAGACTACAAGATGCTGTTCGAATTTCCAACAACTTGATGGATCAAAAGTTGAAGGGCTATGCTGTGAGAAATGGAAAGAACAAGAGAAGATTGAACAACAACTATGGAAACAACCTTATCAATCCTGGAGGTCAGAATGTTGCTAGAGCCTATATGGCTGGTAACAATGAGAAGAATGGTTATGAAGGAACACGTCCTTTCTGTAATAAGTGTAAGCTACACCACGAGGGACAGTGTACTATAAATTGTAACAACTGTAAGAAAATTCAACACATGATAAGAGATTGCAGGGTTGTAATTGCCATAACTACTCAAGGAACTCCAGGGCCGAATTAGAGGGTTATTACGTGTTTTAAGTGTGGAGCACAAGGACATTACCGGAAGGATTGTCCCAAAGTCAAGAACCAAAACCGTGGGAACAAAGAAAGAGTTCCTAATGCAAGAGGCAAAGCATATGTCCTAGGAGGAGGTGAAGCTAACCCGGGTTCCAACACTGTCACGGGTACGTTCCTTCTCAACGATCATCATGCTTATATGTTATTTGATTCGGGTGCCGATAGAAGTTTTGTATCAAATACTTTTAGTGCATTGCTAGATATCACACCCTATGCCTTAGACGTTAGTTACACTGTCGAGCTAGCTGACGGAAGAACTTCAGAAACCAACACTATGCTTAGAGGCTGTACATTAGGATTGTTAGGACATCCATTTAATATTGACCTGAGCCTCTATTAGATATTAGGTAGATTTCGGACGTTAATCATTGGCATGGATTGGTTAGCAAAGAATCATGCAGTGATTGTCTGTAACGAGAAGATAGTGCGTATTCCTTACAGAAACAAAATTCTGATCGTTCAAGGAGACAAAACTAACAAGGAGAAGAAATTAACGTTGAGCATTATATCATGTGAAAAGGCCCAGAAGTATATGGATAAAGGTTGTCAAATATTTTTGGCACGGGTTACGGTGAAAGAAAACAAAGACAAGTCAAAGGAGAAGTGACTCGAAGACGTGCCGACTATACAGGACTTTTCAGAAGTATTTCCTGAAGACTTACCTGGATTACCACCGATACGACAAGTTGAATTCTAAATCGACTTAGTCCCAGGTGCTGCACCTGTAGCTCGAGCCCTGTATAGATTAGCACCGTCGGAAATGGAAGAATTGTCCACTCAACTACAAGAACTTTCTAGCAAAGGATTCATAAGACCAAGTTCCTCACCCTGGGGAGCTCCGGTTTTTTTTGTCAAAAAGAACGATGGATCTTTTTGGATGTGTATCGACTGCCGTGAACTTAACAAGCTTACTGTAAAGAATCGATACCTACTTCCGAGAATCGACGACTTGTTTGATCAGTTGCAAGGATCAAGCGTGTACTCGAAGATCAACTTGAGGTCTGGTTATCACCAACTCAGAGTTCATGACGAGGATATCCCAAAGACGGCGTTTAGGACCCGCTATGGTCACTACGAGTTCCAAGTGATGCCTTTTGGGTTGACTAACGCGCCGGCAGTGTTCATGAATTTGATGAACCGAGTATGCATACCATACTTAGATAAACTTGTGATCGTATTCATCGATGATATCTTGATCTACTTGAAGACCAAGGAAGAACATGATGCACATCTTAAACTAATTTTGGAGTTTCTCAAGAAGAAAGAATTGTACGCCAAGTTCTCAAAGTGCGACTTTTGGTTGTCGAAGGTATAATTTCTTGGACATGTGATTGATAGTGAAGGCATTTACGTTGATCCTGCGAAGATTGAGTCAATCAAGGATTGGGAATGACCCAAGACTCCAATAGAAATTCGCCAATTTCTAGGTCTTGCGAGTTACTACCGACGATTTATCGAAGGTTTCTCCAAGATTGCTAAGCCTATGACGAAGCTGACTCAGAAGAGTGTAAAGTTCAATTAGGGTGAAAAGGAGGAAACTGCTTTCCAGACACTGAAGCAAAAATTGTGTAGTGCATCGATTTTGGCATTGCTCGAAGGAAGTGAAAACTTCATAGTATATTGTGATGCTTCTCACAAGGGATTAGGCGCAGTATTGATGCAGAAGGAGAAAGTCATAGGGGCGGGCTGTATTTGTTGCAGAAGGTGTGTGTCAGAGCGTATGCACTCCTGCCAACTGCATAAATCCTTGAGAGAACTACACATCACATGATTTAGAAGTGGGAGCGATGGTGTTTTTTTTTTTTTCAACCCCTCTCAAGATGTGGAGGACATTACCTTTATGGCACAAATTGGCATATATGTTTCACTGATCATAGAGTTTGAAAAACATAGTCTAGATCAGAATGTGTTGAGACATGAGACAACGTTAGATGGTTAGAGTTGTTTATGTGGTACTCGAATGGTGAGTTTTCGTTATTCCCAGGAAAAGGGAATGTGGTGGCTGATGCATGAGCCAGAAAGTGTAGACCCTAAGCACTCGATGTTTGAGCCTTGGTTATGACAATTGGTTTAAACCTCCCTGTGCAAATCTTGAATGCTCAGGTTGAGGTAAGAAAGGAAGAGAATTATGGAATAGAAGATTTGTGTGGCATGATTAAGAGCCTAGAGCCATGTGCAGACGGAACGTTGTGTTTGAAGAATAGAAGTTGGATACCATGTTTTGGTAACTTGAGAGCTTTGATTATGCACGAGTCGCATAAGTCAAAGTATTCAATCCACCCTAGATCGGACAAGATGTACCAAGATTTGAAGAAGCTATACTGGTGGCCCAACATGAAAGCATAAATTGCCACGTATGTCAGTAAATGCATGACTTGTACAAAGGTTAAATCAGAATACCAAAAACCATCCAGTTTGTTGGTTCAACCTGTAATCCCAATATGTAAATGGGAGAACATTACTATGGATTTCATTACTAAGTTACCTAAGACGACGTCTGGTCAAGATACAATTTGGGTAATTGTAGACCGACTTACAAAATCTGCTCATTTCTTTCCAATGAAGGAAACCGACTCAATGGAGAAGTTGACGAGACAATACTTGAAGATAGCTAGTCCGAGGAGGCATGGAGACTGTCAGTTTCGATTTATTTCTGATCGGACAGTATGTTTACGTCTTATTGTTAGAAATTGTTGAACGAAAGCCCTAGGTACTCAATGTGGATATGGTCGCGCTTACCACCCACAAACAGATCGGTCAAAGTGTAGAGGACCATCCTACGTTGAGAGAAGACATGTACGAGTGAGTGTAATGGACTTCAGAAACAAGGATGGGACTAGAACATATACCATTTGATAGAGTTCTCCTACAACACTTCTATCTTTCATACGAGTATTAAAGCTGAACCTTTTGAGGGTTGATAATGGTTTTTTTTTCCAAAAATTTACATAAAAGGTGGGTCACGGTCACCTATCTGTTGGGCTGAGGTGGGAGACGGGCTTCAGCTTACTGGCCCAGATAATTTGGTTCGTTGATTACAAACAGATGAATGATGCTATCCGAAATCCAAGCATAAGTCTTAACGTAAGCTTCACGGGTGATCGACAAAGGATGGCTAGCGCTGATAAGAGATGTAGTAGCACATTGGAAGTTTTAAGTTTGGGGATAAGGTTATGTTGAAGTATCGTCCTGGGTAATAGGGAGTGATACAGTTTTGGCAAACAGGGCAAAGCTGAAACCATCGTTACATTAGACCATTTTAAGTTTCTCGCCAAAGTTGGGAACGGGTTGCATTGTCGACTTTGAGTTTACAACCGAGCATCTTTCCATGTTCATCAGTTACGCAAGTGCAACGTTCATCAGACCTTAAAAAAGTGCTTCTCCGACGAACCGCTCCGCTTTATCGTTGGACGAAAAAGCTCAATTTCATTGGAGTAACTGGTTGAATTTTCAAAAATGGTACCTGCTAAAAAGACCAAAAGTGTGATGCACTTGCCCTAAAACCGCCGCACTTTTCCACCAGAACTGAAAAGTCTAAGGCATTAAATGAAGACAGCATTAATACACTATGTGCGGCGCACAAATAAGTTTGTGCGGCGTAATTTGGCCCCCGAAAAGCGTATAAATACCCTCCTTGGCTCCCTCATTTCACACATTCTGTCATACCCCGTAAATTCCAGGTCAATATTTTTAAACTTTTCCGATCATTACTTTTGACTTTTATACGTTACGTTTGAATCTGACAGTTTACCAGGAAGTCAAACCGCGTAAATCTGAAAAACGTCATCGGGCGCGTCCCGGCATCGGTTATTAATTAACTTAGGCCTTATATGAGATATTTTAACTTTCCTGAGTGTTTCGTGATTTTTAATCATTTCCGATATTAATTTTAGGGTTTTATCTTTTAAATTGCGTTTTTCGCGTTTTTGATCAAACGGAACCCCGGAAACTCAAAATCTTTTCGTGTAAACTTTAGTTATCGTCCATCTCATTTCATTAAGTGAAAAATTTCATGTGACCCTCCCCTTGGAGCCTTGTTCGTTCGCCCATACCCAACCAAGACAACCATAGCATTTGAAATTAATTCCAAGCATCTTATTTTTGAAATCTACATGCATGTGTATGAAAATGACATATGAGGGAGTCACCATTATGCACAAAAAACTAGCCAAGACATATGCATATGACTTCTTTCACTCTTGACCACATTTGACTCACATTGGCTAGAATTATTTTCATAAGGACTTTGGCTAGCAAAATTTTTGTGTGGTCTTGCTTTTGTAAACCCAAAACCGGACGCACCGTATGGTGAGCCAAGAAAGAGTGGCTCAAGCCAAATGACTTGATCTATGATACCACAAAACCCTAACTTGATCCTATAAATACCATACTTTCTCACACTTAGGTTATTATCTCATTTCAAAGCCAACAACAAAAATCTTTTCTCTCCCTCACCTCTTGATAACCCACGGCACATACACCCTTTCTAGGGTTTTCATTTTCTTTGATTCTTTTCAAGATCTAAGTGTTTTAAATTCATTTCCAAGGGTTTTTAAGGTAGATCCAAGTATTGGTTGGTTGATTTTCAAGGGTTTCCTAAAGATTATAAAATTAGGATTTCTAATTTTAGAAGTGTGTTTTATAGATTTAGTGATATTGGGTATAGATCTTGTGATTCTCTACTTGTTTCTTCATTCTTGTAAGCATCCTTGACCCATCTCTTATTTCATTTCTTTTATTCTTATGAATATTGTTCAAGTTTAAGAGTCCATGTGTTTGTGTTACTTTTAAAAAAATGGAAGAATTATGTTTGTTGTTTTATAAGTTATGGAGAGATGAGTTAAAAAGTGGGTTGCAACAATAAAAATGAAGGGATTAGGTTAGATTAAGTGTGGTTTTGTTGATTGGTTTAGTAGTGACCGGGATTAGGCTAAAATAAGCACTATTGTGGCATTTGGATGAATTTTTAGGAGTATTGATGAAAAGACATGTTGCTGATCCAAATTAGTTTTGAGGTTTTGAGCGACATAAAAATGTTTTTATTAGGCGTAAAAGTAGTTTTTGAAGAGCTTGTTTCGAATAGATAGTTTTTCACATATCGCACTTTAAAATCGGACTTAAAACGGCTAAGTTATAGCCAAATGAAACTTGAAACATTTTTCGGCAAAACCCAATGAATAGTGTGCTGATGTGAATAGTAAAATGGGTATTCGGACACTTTCAAACATTTTTGGACTTTCTAAACTCTAGCATAACATATAGTAATACATATATAGAGATTAGAATCATTTGAAGACGTCATTAACATATTTTAGGAAAAGCGATAAAGTTACTAAAAATAGTAAGTTTGGTAAAACTTAGCGGATGATTATGGTTAGTTAGCATATTTTGAAAATATGGAAACTTAACAAATATAGGAAACGGTATTAACGTCTTGAAACTAAAAACTTTCCTAAAATAAACACTTTCTAAAAGTAGTAATTTTTGGATAAATGCCAAGACTTGACGAAAAACTCTATAATTTTATTTAGTCATACTTTATTGAACAAACTAAAGCACAAACAGATATGGATGTCTTTTCTCTTGAAAACGTGTCGTACAAGTTCCGGTTATCTTTTGTTTTCCTAAGACGCGTCATTTATTTAGGTCGCGTGTAGGACCTTTCGGCTTTATTTCTTCTTCGTTGATTATCGATTCATCACTTGCTTAAGGTGAGTTCATAGCCCCACGTTTTAACTATTTTCAAATGCTTTATACTTTGGGGTGAGAAACATTGTTTGCTTTTAAAATTAGACATAAGTACTTAACGTGAGTTTTACATGTTTATATGTTGCCTAAGTTTTGCTACAAACCACTATTGCCTGAACTATCATGAACCGTTAGTCATCTATGGCCAATTGGATTGATTAAGTGAGCTTGAATGCATAAATAGATCTATTGGGACTAATTATCCCTATCTGCTTTGGTTCCACCTTAACGAAGAAATAACAGTTATATGTCATGTCGATGTGCGTTGTGGGTGTTTCTTTGGTTTGGGGGACACCAGTTAAGGGCATGGAAATACTATGTGCATGATATGATATTGCCTTGTTTTATTTAAGAATAGGTGTCATGAGCTTAGCATAATAGTAAATTCTTTTTATTGGGTGTTGTATCCGTTATAGTAGTCGCATGCATTTTGAAATCTTTTGGTACATCTTGTACTGACTAATAAAACTATGAATTCACCAACATTATGTGTCATTGTAAACATTTTTTTCTTAGGTGCTTAGCTTGGCTTGATTCTTGATGCTAAATGGAGTCTATATGCTATGTGACTTCACCAATTTGAAGACTTATCTATTTATATACTCGTTGTCATTGTCAAACTTTATTATGCTTCCGCTACATTTAACTATCTTATGACCGGTTGTAAAACTTAAATTAATTTTCTTTATGCAACGAGTAAAACTATTTTTCAAACGTCCATGATTTGTAGTCGTTCTTTATTGCTTTGTGTTTGGATTGTTATGACGCCACGCCCTCGGACACGTATTCGTTCAGACCCGTCGGGGGTGTGACAAAATTTGTATCAGAGGGCCATGGATATAGAGAAAACCAGGTAGTTTATACTAGGTCTGGTCTATTAACCAGTATGTGATCCTATATAGCCAGTATTTGTGCTTAGTGTTGTCTATCCGTGATATATTAATTATATAGATATATATTAATATATATATATAATATAAAAAGATTGCTATATATACTTAAACTAATTACATATTTCCATATTTACCTTGCCATTGATTTCATCATTTCCTTATGCCTTGCATAGTTTCATATAAAGGAGATTTATATAAACTTTTTCATATGCAGATCATGGCAGCTTCAGCTATTGCTATTTCTTTTGATTCTTCGGATGAGAGTGTGGTATCACTGCCCTCTTAGGTTATTCTTTTTGGTGATATTCCTACTGTTATTCCTTCTACTTCTATGGTTGACTCAAAGTTTCTACGACTGCTCTGTTGATTTCATATTGTCGCTCATGTGGGTTGAGTTCGCTTCTTGTCGTTTCACCCGCTAGAATTGTGTGGCGGATCCCTATTCAGGTTCTGATTCTGATTCACCAGATGAGGTGTCTTTACTAGAGCACATTTCCCCGCTACCAGTTATTTCACCATTCTTATGCATCGATTCTTCTTAGGCTCCTGATTCTTCTCATGGACCACCATCGCAGGACCCTTATTTGACTAAGATTATTCGTTAGAGGAGCGGGTACAGCACATACCATCATCATCATTTGAGTTTCCTATTGCTCCTGTTTTGCCCACCCGGGATTATCAACGGACAACGATTTCTTAATCCGACCAGTGAGGCTATCCTTTTGGTCGACCTTACCCGTACCCATCTTAAATGGCCGTATGTTGTTGACTACGTGAAGAGAGTTGGACATTTACCAGCTTGAACAAGATTAGCATGTAGGCATAATCACTTGTTCTTCAAGACCACCACTCATCTTCTTCTAGTTCATCTTCAGATTCTTTGCCAGTTTATTCTTCGGTTTTGGATGCACCAGATCAGGGTCATTCTGGATCTTCGACTAGAGTCGCATTAACTTAGATTGTGTTCCCTTCGAGTGAATCATGGACATAGTGAGTAATTTTGCCGTTAGTGTGTCTGCTCTATTATCTAATTGTATCCATCGACTACATCAGATTCATCATCACGGAGATTTTCATCAGGAGACTAACTTCATTTATCTTCACCTTCTGCTGGAACATCTCGTAAGAGATGTTGATCCTTGGTTGATTCTGTACCATCATCTACACCAGTTATGGGATCATTAGCTCCTACCCGTGCTGAGCTCTTACCACCTCGTAAGAGGTTCAGAGATTCATATTCATCTGAGGCTAGCATAGAGGAGGATACCGAGATTGATCCTATAGAGACTGAGGTTGATATAGAGTTGGGTATTGGTGATGGGGATGATGTTAGAGATCATGTTAAGATTGACCCTAGGGATGTCAGGGATGACACATAGGAGTATGAGACTGACACCAGTGCTGGAGACACGATTGAGGTAGGTATCGACCTGATGTCAGCACCGATAGTTGAGGAGGAGATTGTAGAGCCAGCTGGAGAGGATTCTTTTGATTCGTATGACACTAAGGATGGCATTGTTAGGTCATTCGAGGTGATTCTGATTGACTTAAATGATGTTGTGCGTGACTTTTACCATCACATGTCTGAGGTTCGTATTGATAGGATTGTCGAGATTGAGACTGTTCAGAGACGGTTGGAGGCCGATCAGTTGATGGCTAGGAGACAAAGAGTTAGTATGATCAAGAGGATTGACAGCTTGAGGTTGGAGAACCTTAAGGTTTATGCTATGTTGGATATCGAGAGGGATCATGTGAACAACCTTCGTCTTTACATGTCTCTTTCACATGAGGAGTTTCATCAGGTTTGTAGGGACCGCGATGATTCTCGGGAGAGACTTACGAGGTTAGAGTCATATGTTGAGTGAAGTTTGGGTTTTCGCCCTTAGACTAGTAGTACCATGATCATGTAGGACACTAGACTGATGGTTAGGTCTAGATGTTAGCAGTAGAAATAATTGTGGATCATGTACCTATTTTGGATTTGTAGTAATCGAATTTGCTTTATATTCATGAAATGAAAAGCTTGTTTTGATTCTCTCGCTTATTTATCTATATTTCTGGCAATCATGTTGTAATTATATTTTATTTCTAGCATGTATTAAATTATGTTATATAATAATCGTGTATTCTTTTTGGAAATCTCACCATTGTTGTGTTTGTAATATAGAACAATGACCAACAATCGTTCCGGTATGACCTCTACAGCAACTGATGAAATGATCAAACAAACGTGTGGACGCAGCTCTAGAGCTCGCAGAGATTAACCAAGATCTTAAACTCGAGAATGGTAATGGAAGGAAAAATGGATATTGTTATTGGAAATGGGAAATAATGGAGCAACCACGGTGCGGTAATGAGAACCATAATGTGAATGGAAGAGGCGATATGCTGGCGCTCGTGAATGTACTTACCAGATTTCATGAGAAATGTTAACATGAGTTTTAAAGGAAACAGAGGGTGGTTGTTTTGATAAGATGGAGTTTGAAAAGATGGAAAACAATGTGTCCATTTAACAACTGTCTGAAGAGATATCAAGTAAAGTATACTACATGTACTTTACTCGACAGTGCATTAAACTGGTGGAATTCTCACAAGAGAACCATCGGAACTGATGTTGCATATGCTGTATCATAAAGAGAGCTGTTGAAGCTGATGGGACTTAAAGTGTATATACCAAAGAAATGAGGATCTAAAAGATGGAACCGAGTTGTCGAATTTGTCTGTGAAGAACAAATGGACATGGCTTACTTACACTCAAAGGTTCCAAGAACTTACCATGATGTGTACCAAAATGGTCCCCGAGGAGGAGGATCGGGTGGAGAAATTTATTAGAGGTCTTCCTGATAATATCCAAGGAAATGTGATTGCTGCAGAACCCACAAGGCTACAAGATGTTGTTTCGAATTGCCAACAACTTGATGGATCAAAAGTTGAAAGGCTATCCTGTAAGGGACGTAGAGAACAAGAGGAGATTGAACAACAACTATAGAAACAACCGTGGGCGACAGCCACCGCACAAATGATAGAATACTGGAGGTTAGAATGTTGCTAGAGCCTATATGGCTGGTAACAATGAGAAGAATGGTTATGAAGGAACACTTCCGTTCTGCAATAAGTGTAAGCTACACCAAGAAGGACAGTGTACTGCTAAGTGTTGTAACTATAAGAGGATTGGAAATCTGGCCAGGGATTGCAGATCTGTTGTGACTGTACCCACTCAAGGAACTCCAGGGCTGAATCAGGGAGTTATTATGTGTTTTGAGTGTGGTGCACAAGGACATTACTGGAAGGATTGTCCCAAAGTCAAGAACTAAAACCGTGGGAACAAAGCAAGAGTTCCTGATGCAAGAGACAAAGCATATATCCTAGGAGGAGGTAACGTAAACCCGGGTTCTAACACTGTCACAGGTACGTTCCTTCTCAACGATCATCATGCTTATATGTTATTTGATTTGGGTGCGATAGAAGTTTCATATCAAATACTTTTAGTGCATTGCTAGATATCATACCCTCTAACTTAGACGTTATGTTTATAAATATACTATGTGGTTCAGCTTTGCTGACGAAAGAACCAATTTTTTAGAAACCAACACTGTGATTAGAGGCTGTACATTAGGATTGTTAGGACATCCATTTAATATCGACCTAATTCCTATAGATTTGGGTAGTTCGTCATTATCATCTGGCATGATTGGTTAGCAAAGATCATGCCAGTGATTGTCTGTGACGAGATGATAGTGCGTCTATTCCTCTACGAAAAATGAAATTCTAATCGTTCAAGGAGACAACGTAACAAGGAGAAGAATAAACATTGAGCATTATACATGTGTAAAGGCCAGATAGTATTGGAGAAAGGGTTGTTAATTATTTCTTGGCGTAGGTAGGGTGGAAGGAAAACAAAGATGAGTTAAACGAAGGAAGCGACTCGAAGACTGTGGACTGTACGGGACTTTCCAGAAGTCTTTCCTGAAGACTTACTTAGATTACCACCAATACAACAAGTTGAATACCAAATCGACTTAGTCCCAGGTGTTGCACCTGTAGCTCGAGCCTCGTATAGATTAGCACCGTCGGAAATGGAAGAATTATCTACCCAACTACAAGAACTTTTTAACAAAAGATTTATAAGACCAAGTTCCTCACCTGGGGAGCTCCGGTTTTGTTTGTAAAAAATAAAGACGACTCTATCCGGATGTAAAGAATCGATACCCACTTCCGAGAAGCGACAACTTATTTGATCAGTTGCAAGGATCAAGTGTATACTCGAAGTTCGACTTGAGGTCTGGTTATCACCAACTCAGAGTTCGTGACAAGGATATCCTAAAGACGGCGTTTAGGACCTGCTATGGTCACTACGAGTTCCAAGTGATGCCTTTCAGGTTGACTTACGCACCAGCAGTGTTCATGGACTTGATGAATCGAGTATGCAGACCATACTTAGATAAATTTGTGATATGTGTTCATTGATGATATATTGATCTACTCGAAGACCAAGGAAGAACATGATGCACATCTGAGACTAATTTTGGAGTTGCTCAAAAAGGAAGAATTGTACGCCAAGTTCTCGAAGTGCGACTTTTGGTTGTCGAAGGTTAATTTTCTTGGGAAACAATATTGATAATGAAGGCTCTTCACGTTGATCCTGCTAAAGATTGAGTCAATCAAGGATTGGGAATCACCTAAGACACCAACAGAAATTTCGCCATTTTTAGGTCTTGCGGTTACTACCGCGTTTATCAAAGGTCTTCTCAAGTTGCCAAGGGTTGCCAGGGGAGGCCATGTGACGAAGCTGACTTAGAAGAGTGTAAAGTTCAATTAGGGTGAAAAGGAGGAAACTGCTTTCCAGACATTAAAGCAAAAGTCATGTGGTTGAGACGACTCTTGTCGTTTCACCCACTAGATTGTGTGGCTTGGATCCCTATTCAGGTTCTGATTCTGATTCACCAGATGAGGTGTCTTTACTAGAGCACATTTCCCCGCTACCAGTTATTTCACCATTCTTATGCATCGATTCTTCTTAGGCTCCTGATTCTTCTCATGGACCACCATCGCAGGACCCTTATCTTGCTAACGTTGTTCGTTAGAGGAGCAGGGTAACAGCACATCCATCATCATCATTTGAGTTTCCTATTGCTCCTGTTACTGCCCCACCCGGGATTCATCAACGGACAACGATTCTTATCCGACCCGGTGAGGCTATTCCTTTTGGTCGACCTTACCGTACCCATCTTAACTGGCCGCGTATGTTGTTGACTACGTGGAAGAGAGTTGGACCTTTACCAGCTAGCAGATTAGCATGTAGGCATACATCACCTTGTTCTTCAGACCACCACTCATCTTCTTCTAGTTCATCTTCAGATTCTTTGCCAGTTTATTTTTCGGGTTTGGATGCACCAGATCAGACTCATTCTTGATCTTCGACTAGAGTCGCATTACCTAGATTGTGTTACCCTTCGAGTGAATCATGACATAGTGAGGTATTTTGCCGTTAGTGTGCTGCTCCATTATCTACATTGTATCCATCGACTACATCAGAGTCATCATCAGGAGATTCATCAGAGAGACTACTTCATTCATCTTCACCTTCTGCTGGACCATCTCACAAGAGATGTAGATCCCCTGTTGATTCTGTACCATCATCTACACCGGTTATGGGATCATTAGCTCCTACCCGTGCTGAGCTCTTACCACCTTGTAAGAGGTTCAGAGATTCATATTCATCTAAGGCTAGCATAGAGGAGGATACCGAGATTGATCCTATAGAGACTGAGGTTGATATGGAGTTGGGTATTGGTGATAGGGATGATGTTAGAGATCATGTTAAGATTGACCCTAGGGATGTCAGGGATGACACATAGGAGTATGAGACTGACACGAGTGCTGGAGACACGGTTGAGGTAGGTATCAACTCGATGTCGGCACCAATAGTTGAGGAGGAGATTGTAGATCCAGCTGGAGAGGATTCTTTTGATTCGTCTGGCACTAGGGATGGCTTTGTTAGGTCATTCGAGGATATGCCAATTGACTTAAATGATGTTGTGCGTGACTTTTACCATC
Organism: Tanacetum coccineum; assembly: GCA_026074375.1. NCBI lineage: Eukaryota > Viridiplantae > Streptophyta > Magnoliopsida > Asterales > Asteraceae > Tanacetum > Tanacetum coccineum. Next base: position 17,598 of record BQNB010032685.1, on the reverse strand, counting down.
AGATGTCTAAGGTTCATATTGATAGGATTGTCGAGATTAAGACTGTTCAAAGACGGTTGGAGGCCGATCAGTTGATGGCTAGGAGACAAAGAGTTAGTATGATCAAGAGGATTGACAGCTTGAGGTTGGAGAACCTTAAGGTTCATGCTATGTTGGATATTGAGAGGGATCGTGTAAACAGCCTTCTTCTTCACATGTCTCTTTCACATGAAGAGTTTTTTTTTTTTTTTGTCAGGTTCGTAAGGTCGTGATGATACTCGGGAGAGACTTAGGAGGTTAGAGTCGTATGTTGAGTGAATTTTGGGTTTTCACCCTTAGACTAGTAGTACCATGATCATGTAGGACACTAGACTGATGGTTAGGTCTAGATGTTAGCAGTAGAAATAATTGTGGATCATGTACCTATTTTGGATTTTGGTTGTAACCGAATTATGCTTTTATTCATGAAATGAAAAGCTTGTTTTGAGTCTCTCGCTTATTTATCTATATTGTTAGTTATTCGTTCTGTCAATCATGTTGTAATTATATTTTATTTCATAGCATGTATTAAATTATCGTTATCTAATGATAGTGTATTCGTTTCAAAATCTCACCATGGGTTGTGTCTTGTGATGTAGAACAATGACTATCACTCGCTCCAGTATGACCCCTGAAGCAATCGAAGAACTCGTTAACCGACATGTGGAAGAAGCGTTGGCTGCTCATGAGGCGACCCGTGCCGCCAATGCTCTCGAGACTGAAAACCAAAGCCATAATGGCAGTGATGGCGACAATGGAAATGGTGGAAATGGAAATGGTGGAAACGGAAATGATAGAAATGAGAATCCATATGAGAATGGTAGATGTGATAGCCCTGTTGCTAGAGAATGCACCTACCAGGACTTCATGAAGTGTCAACCACACAACTTTAAGGGAACGGAAGGAGTTGTAGGATTAATAAGGTGGTTTGAGAAAATGGAAACAGTGTTCCATATCAGCAACTGCCCAGAGAAGTCCCAAGTTATGTATGCTACTTGCACCTTGTTGGACGGTGCACTAACTTAGTGGAACTCACATAATAGGACTATTGAGACTGAGGCTGCATTTTCCATGTCATGGAGAGAGCTCATGAAGCTAATGACTGAAGTGTAGTGCCCAAGGAACGAGATTCAGAAAATAGAAACTGAACTGTGGAACTTAACCATGAAGAACAATGATTTGACTGCTTATACTCAAAGATTTCAAGAGTTGACCATGATGTGTACCAAAATGGCCCCCGAGGAGGAAGATCGGGTGGAGAAATTCATTGGAGGTCTTCCTGATAATATCCAAGGGAATGTAATTGCTGCAGAACCCACAAGACTACAAGATGCTGTTCGAATTGCCAACAACTTGATGGATCAAAAGTTGAAGGGCTATGCTGTAAGAAATGCAGAGAACAAGAGGAGATTGAACAACAACTATGGAAACAACCATGGGCAACAACCACCCCACAAACGACAGAATACTGGAGGTCAGAATGTTGCTAGAGCCTATATGGCTGGTAACAATGAGAAGAATGGTTATGAAGGAACACTTCCTTTCTGCAATAAGTGTAAGCTACACCACGAAGGACAGTGTACTGCTAAGTGTCGTAACTGTAAGAGGATTAGACATCTGGCCAGGGATTGCAGATCTGTTGTGACTGTACCTACTCAAGGAACTCCAGGGCCGAATCAGAGGGTTATTACGTGTTTTGAGTGTGGAGCACAAGGACATTACCAGAAGGATTGTCCCAAAGTCAAGAACCAAAACCGTGAGAACAAAGCAAGAGTTCCTGATGCAAGAGGCAAAAGCATATGTCCTAGGAGGAGGTGATGCAAACCCTGGTTCCAACACTATCACGGGTACGTTCCTTCTCAATGATCATCATGCTTATATGTTATTTGATTCAGGTGCCGATAGAAGTTTCGTATCAAATACTTTTAGTGCATTACTAGATATCACACCCCATGCCTTAGACATTAGCTAACTGAAGGAAGAACTTCAGAAACCAACACTGTGCTTAGAGGCTGTACATTAGGATTGTTATGACATCCATTTAATATCGACCCTGATTCCTATAGATTTGGGTAGTTTCGACGTTATCATTGGCATGGATTGGTTAGCAAAGAATCATGCAGTGATTGTCTGTGATGAGAAGATAGTGCGTATTCCTTACGAAATGAAATTCTAATCGTTCAAGGAGACAAAAGTAACAAAGAGAAGAAATAAACATTAAGCATTATATCATGTGTAAAGGCATATGGAGAAAGGTTGTTAATTATTTCTGGCGTAGGTTACGGTGAAGGAAAACAAAGATGAGTTAAAGAAGAAGCGACTCGAAGACGTGCCGACTGTACGGGACTTTCCATAAGTCTTTCCTGAAGACTTACTTAGATTACCACCAATACAATAAGTTGAATACCAAATCGACTTAGTCCCAGGTGTTGCACCTGTAGCTCGAGCCTCGTATAGATTAGCACCGTCGGAAATGGAAGAATTGTCTACCCAACTACAAGAACTTCTACAAAAGATTTATAAACCAAGTTTCGCTCACCTGGGGAGCTCCCCCCCGAATATTTTGTTTGTTTGCAAAAATAAAATAATGATCTTCTTCGGATGTGTATCGACTACCGTGAACTTAACAAGCTTACTGTAAAGAATCGATACCCACTTCCGAGAAGCGACAACTTATTTGATCAGTTGCAAGGATCAAGTGTATACTCGAAGTTCGACTTGAGGTCTGGTTATCACCAACTCAGAGTTCATGATAAGGATATCCTAAAGACGGCGTTTAGGACCTGCTATGGTCAACTACGATTCCAAGTGATGCCTTTGGGTTGACTTACGCACCAGCAGTGTTCATGACATGATGAACCTGAGATATGCAAACCAACTTAATAAAATTGTGAATGTGTCAATGATGATATATTGATCTACTCGAAGACCAAGGAAACCTATGCACATCTGAGACTTAGAAATTTTTGGAGTTGCACAAAAAGGAAGAATTGTAACGGCCATCCATCATCCATTGGTAATCACTGCTCTCTTTGTTTTTTTTAAATCTTGTCACCGTGATTCTTATACTAGTTTTCTCATAAAAACATGAATATTAAAAGGGTTAATCTTGTGTAAAAGTTTTATCAATGTCTTCATAAATAAATCTTTTGAATACGATTTGATTATATGTTATGAACCCTAAGACAATCATTAAAAGTAGTTTCTCCAAGATTGCCAAGCCTGTGACGAAGCTGACTTAGAAGAGTGTAAAGTTCAATTAGGGTGAAAAGGAGGAAACTGCTTTCCAGACATTAAAGCAAAAGTTATGTAGTTCACCGATTTTGGCATTTCTCGAAGGAAGTGAAAACTTTGTAGTATATTGTGATGCTTCTCACAAGGGATTAGGCGCATTGTTGATGCAAAAGGAGAAAGTCATAGCTTATGCATCCCGCCAACTCAAAATCCATAAGAGGAACCACACGACACATGATTTGGAATTGGGAGCTGTGGTGTTCGCTCTCAAGATGTGGAGACATTACATTTACGACACGAAGTGCGTTGTGTTCACTAATCATAAGAGTTTACAACATATTCTAGATCATAAAGAGTTGAACATGAGACAACGTAGATGGTTAGAGTTGTTAAGTGACTACGACTGTGAGTTAGGTTATCACCCGGGAAAGGCTAATGTGGTGGCTGATGCGTTGAGCCGAAAGAGTAGACCTAAGCCACTACGAGTTCGAGCCTTGGTTATGACAATTGGTTTAAACCTCCTTGTATAAATCTTGAATGCTTAGGTTGAGGCAAGAAAGGAAGATAATTATGGGACAAAAGATTTTTGTTGCATGATTAAGAACCTGGAGACACGTGCAGAGGAAACGTTGTGTTTAAAGAATAGAAGTTGGATACCATGTTTTGGTAACTTGAGAGATTTAATTATGCACGAGTCACATAAGTCAAAGTATTCGATCCACCCTGGATCGGACAAGATGTACCAAGATTTGAAGAAGCTATACTGGTGGCCTAACATGAAAGCAGAAATTGCCACGTATGTCTAACAAGCTTAATTTCATTGAAGAACCGATTGAAATTATGGACCGTGAAGTTAAACGTTTGAAGCAAAGTCACATTCCAATCGTGAAGGTCCGTTGGAATTCAAGAAGAGGTCCGGAGTATACTTGGGAGCGTGAAGACCAAATGCAAAAAAAAGTACCCTCATCTTTTCGCTAACCCTGAATCCGCGTCTCAAGCTACATCCTGAGCTTTGAGGACAAAGCTCTTTTAACGGGGAAAGAATGTCACACCCTATAAATTTTAGGTCAATATTTTAAACCTTTCCGATTAATATCGTTGACTTTTACATGTTACGTTTGAATCTGACAGTTTACCGGGAAGTTAAACCGCGTAAATCTGAAAAACATCATCGGGCGCATCCCGACATCGATTATTAATTAATTTAGGCCTTATATGAGATATTTTAACTTTTTCTAAGTGTTTTGTGATTTTTAATCACTTTCGATATTAATTTTAGGGTTTTATCTTTTAAATTGCGTTTTTCGCATTTTTGACCTAACGGAACCCCGAAAACCCACAATCTTTTCGTGTAAACTCTAGTTATTGTATGTCTCGTGTTTGTAAGTCAAAAATTTCGTTCATATCTTCCCCCTCTATAAATTTGAATGCCCAAAACCATAACTATATCTCCTTGAACTCAAAATTAAATAGCATCTTATTTTTGAAATCTACATGCGTGTGCATGAAAATGACATATGAGGTAGTCACCCTCATGCACAAGAAACTAGCCAAGACATATGCATGTGACTTCTTACACTCTTGACCACATTTGACCACAATTGCTATAATTATTTTTCATAAGGACTTTGGCTAGTCAAAAATTTTGTGTGGACATGCCTTTTGTAAACCCAAAACCGGATGCACCCTATGGTGAGCCAAGAAAGAGTGGCTCAAGCCACATGACTTGAACTTTGATACCACAAAACCGTAACTTGATCTTATAAATACCATACTTTCTCACACTTAGGTTATTATCTCATTTCAAAGCCAACAACAAATTTTTTTTCTCACCCTCTCCTCTTGATAACCCACGGCACACACACCTTTTCAAGATCCAAGTGTTCTAAGTTCATTTCCAAGGGTTTCTAAGGTAGATCCAAGTATTGGTTGGTTGATTTTCAAGGGTTTTCTCAAGATTATAAAATTAGGGTTTCTAATTTTATAAGTGAGTTTTATAGATCTAGTGATTTTAGGTATAGATCTTGTGATTCTCTACTTGTTTCTTCATTCTTGTAAGCATCCTTGACCCATCTCTTGTTTCATTTCTTTTATTCTTATGAATATTGTTCAAGTTTAAGAGTCCATGTGTTTGTGTTACTTTTATAAAAAGAAATGGTAAAATATCTTGGCAACTTTTATAAAAATAGAAGTATTATGTTTGTTGTTTTATAAGTTATGGTGAGATGAGTTGAAAAGTGGGTTCCAACAATAGAAATGAAGGAATTAGGTTAGATTAAGTGTGATTTTGTTGGTTGGTTTAGTAGTGATCGGGATTAGGCTAGAATAAGCATTATTGTGGCGTTTGGATGGATTTTTAGGAGTATTGATGAAAAGACATGTTGCTGATCCGAATTAGTTTTGAGGTTTTGAGCGACATAAAAATGTTTTCATTAGGCGTAAAAGTAGTTTTTAAAGAGCTTGTTTCGAATAGATAGTTTTTCACATATCGCATTTTAAAATCGGACTTAAAACGGCTAAGTTATAGCCAAATGAAACTTGAAACATTTTTCGGCAAAACCCAATAAATATTGTGCTGACGTGAATAGTAAAATGGGTATTCGGACACTTTTAGACGTCATTAACATATTTTAGGAAAAGCGATAAAGTTACTAAAAATAGTAAGTTTGTTAAAACTTAGCGGATCGGACTTGGAAGTTAAGCGATTATGGTTAGTTAGCGTACTTTGAAAATATGGAAACTTAACAAATATAGGGGACAGTATTAACGTCTTGAAACTAAAAACTTTCCTAAACTAGAAACTTTCTAAAAGTAGTAATTTTTGGATAAACGCCAAGACTTGACGAAAAACTCTATAATTTATTTAGTCATACTTTATTAAACAAACTAAAGCACAAACACATATGGATGTATTTTCTCTTGAAAGTGTGTCGTACAAGTTCCAGTTATCTTTCGTTTTCCTAAGACGCGTCATCTATTTAGGTCGCGTGTAGGACCTTTCGGCTTTATTTCTTTTTCGTTGATTATCGATTCACCACTTGCTTAATGTGAGTTCATAGCCCCACGTTTTAACTATTTTCAAATGCTTTATACTTTGGGGTGAGAAACATTGTTTGCTTTTAAAATTAGACACAAGTACTTAACGTAAGTTTTACATGTTTATGTCTTGCCTAAGTTTTGCTACAAACCAGTATTGTCCAAACTATCATGAACCGTTAGTCACCTATGGCCAATTGGATTGGTTAAGTAAGCGCGAATGCGTAAATAGATCTATTGGAACTAATTATCCTTATCTGCTTTGGTTCCACTTAACGAAGAACAAACGGATATATGTCATGTCGATGTGCGTTGTGGTGGTCTTTGGTTTGGGACATCTGTTAAGGGCAGGAATACTATGTGGCATGATATGATATGCCCTGTTTTATTAGCATCAGTGTCATGAGCTTAGCGTAACAGTAAATACTTTTTATGTGATGATGTATCTGTTATAGTAGTCGCATGCGTTTTGAAATCTTGTGGTCCACTCTTGTACTAACTTAAACCTATGAATTCACCAACATTATGTTGACATTTTAAACATGTTTTCTCAGGTGCTTAGCTTGGCTTGATTCTTGATGCTAAATGGAGTCGATGTGCTATGTGACTTCGCCAATTTCAAGACTTATTATTTATATACTCGTTGTCATTGTCAAACTTTATTATGCTTCCGCTACATTTAACTCTCTTATGACTGGTTGTAAAACTTAAATTAATTTTCTTTATGCAACGAGTACAACTATTTTTCAAACGTCCATGATTAGTGGTCGTTCTTTATTGCTTTGTGTTCGGATTGTTATGACGTCACGCCCTCGGACACGTATTCCGTCCAGGCCCCGTCTGGGGGTGTGACAGATTGGTATCAGAGCCAAGGTTATAGAGAACCAGGTAGTTATACTAGGTCTGGTCTATAACCAGTATGTGATCCTATGTGCCTCTATCTGTGCTTACGTGTTGTCTATCCTTGCTATATATATATATATATATATATATATATATATATATAAGATTTCTATATATACTTGAGACTATTACATATTGCCATATTTACCTTGCCATTCATTTCATCATTTCTTTATGCCTTGCATGGTTTCATATAAAGGAGATTTATATAAACTTTTGCTTGTGCAGATCATGGCAGCTTCAGCTATTGCTATTTCTTTTGATTCTTCGGATGAGAGTGTGGGATCACTGCCCTCTTGGGTTATTTTTTTTAGTGATATTCCTACTGTTATTCCTTCTACTTCTATGGTTGCTCCAGAGACTTCTACTATTGCTCTTGTTATTTCATCTGCCGCTCCTATAGTTGAGACGACTCTTGTCGCTTCACCTACTAGATTGTAGGGCTTGGTTCCCTATTTGGGTTCCGATTCTGATTCACCAGATGAGGTGTCTTCGCCAGAGCACATTTCTTCGCTACCAGCTATTTCACCATTCTTATGCACCGATTCTTCTGAGGCTCCTGATTCTTCTAATGGACCACCATCACAGGACCCTTATGTTGCTACCGTTGCTCGTTGGAGGAGCATGGTAATAGCACGTCCATCGTCATCATCTGAGTTTCCTATTGCTCCTGTTATTGCCCCCACTCGGGATTCGTCGACGGTCAACGATTCTTATCTGACACGGGGAGGCTATTCCTTTTGGTCGACCTTACCGCACCCATCTTAACAGGCCGCGTAAGTTGTTGACTGCGAGGAAGAGAGTTAGACCTTTACCAGCTCGCAATTTAGCATGTAGGCATTCATCACCTCGTTCTTTAGACCACCGTTCATCTTCAGATTCTTCGCCAGTTCATTCTTCGGGTTTGGATGCACTAGATCAGGCTCATTTTGGATCTTCGACTAAAGATGTACCACCTAGATTGGGTTACCCTCTGAGGAGAGCACCACGACGTAGTGAGGCATTTCGTCGTTGGTGTGCTGTTCCATTATCTACTTTGTATCTACCGACTACATCAGAGTCATCATCAGGAGATTCATCAGAGAGACCCTTGCATTCATCTTCACATTCTGTTGGACCATCTCGCAAGAGATGTAGATCCCCGGTTGATTTTGTACCATCATCTACACCAGTTATGGGATCATTAGCTCCTACCCATGCCGATCTCTCATCACCTTGTAAGAGGTTCAGAGATTCATATTCGTCTGAGGCTAGCATAGAGGAGGATACCGAGATTGATCTTATAGAGACTGAGGTTGATATAGAGTTGGGTATTAGTGATGGGGATGATGTTAGAGATCATGTTGAGATTGACCCTAGGGATGTCAGGGATGACACCAAGGAGTATGAGGCTGACACCAGTGTTGGAGACACGATTAAGGTAGGTATAGACCCGATGTCCGCACCGATAGTTGAGGAGGAGATTGTAGAGCTAGCTGGAGAGGATTCCTCTGATTCGTCTGGCACTAGGGATGGCATTGTTAGGTCATTCGAGGACATGCAGATTGACTTGAATAATGCTGTACGCGACTTTTACCATCACATGTCTGAAGTTCGTATTGATAGGATTGTCGAGATTGAGACTGCTCAGAGACGATTGGAGGCTGATCAGTCGATAGCTATGGGACAAAAAGTTAGTATGATTGAGAGGATTGACAGCTTAAGGTTGGAGAACCTCAAGGTTCGTGCTATGTTGGATATTAAGAGGGATCGTGTAAACAGTCTTCGTCTTCACATGTCTTTTTCACAAAAGGAGTTTCGTCAGGTTTGTAGGGATCGTGATGATACTCGGGAGAGACTTAGGAGGTTGGAGTCATACGTTGAGAGACGTTTGGCTTTTCTCCCTTAGACTAGTTGTACCATGATCATGTAGGACACTAGACTGATGGTTAGGTCTAGATTTTAGTAGTAGAAATAATTGTGGATCATGTACCTATTTTGGATTTTGTTTGTAAACGAATTATGCTTTCATTCATGAAACGAAAAGCTTGTTTTGACTCTCTCGCTTATTTATCTATATTGTTATTTATCCGTTCTGGCAATCGTGTTGTAATTATCTTTTATTTCATAGCATGTATTAAATTATCGTTATCTAAAGATAGTGTATTCGTTTCAAAATCTCACCATGGTTTGTATCTTGTGATGTAGAACAATGACTATCACTCGCTCCGATATGACCTCTGTCGCAATTGAAGAAATGATCAACCAACGTGTGGACGCAGCTCTATAGACTCGTCGAGTTAACCGAGATCTTAAACTCGAGAATGAGAATGACAACAGAGGATAAGATGGTAATGGAAATGGTAATGGAAACAATAATGGAAATGGTAATGGAAATGGTAATGGAAATGGTACATGGAATGGAAACAATGGAGGCGACAACGGTGACGGTAATGAGAACCGTAATGTGAATAGAAGAGGTGATAGGCCTGGTGCTCGTGAATGTACTTACCAAGATTTCATGAAATGTCAACCACTGAGTTTTAAAGGAACAGAAGGTGTGGTTGGTTTGATAAGATGGAGTGAAAAGATGGAAACTGTGTTTCACATCAGCAACTGTCCAGAGAGATATCAAGTGAAGTATGCTACCTGCACTTTACTCGATAGTGCATTAACCTGGTGGAATTCTCACAAGAGAACCATCAAAACTGATGCTGCATACGCTTTATCATGGAGAGAGCTGTTGAAGCTGATAACTGAAGTATACTGCTCGAGAAATGAGATCCAAAAGATGGAAGCCGAGTTGTGGAATTTGTCGGTGAAGAACAATGACATGGCTACTTACACTCAAAGGTTCCAAGAACTTACCATGCTATGTACCAAAATGATCCCAAGGAGGAAGATCGGGTAGAGAAATTCATTGGAGGTCTTCCTGATAATATCCAAGGGAATGTAATTGCTGCATAACCCACAAGACTACAAGATGTTGTTCGAATTGCCAATAACTTAATGGATCAAAAGTTGAAGGGCTATGTTGTAAGAAACATTGAGAATAATAGGAGATTGAACAACAACTATAGAAACAACTGTGGGCAACAACCACCCCATAAACGACAGAATACTAGAGGTCAGAATGTTGTTAGAGCCTATATGGCTGGTAACAATGAGAATAATGGTTATGAAGGAACACTTCCTTTCTGCAATAGGTGTAAGCTACACCATGAACGACAGTGTACTGCTAAGTGTCATAATTATAAGAGGGTTGGACATCTGGCCAGGGATTGCAGATCTGTTATGACTGTAACTACTCAAGGAACTCTAGGGCTGAATCAGGGAGTTGTTACGTGTTTTGAATGTGGAGTACAAGGACATTACCGGAAGGATTGTCCCAAAGTCAAGAACCAAAACCGTGGAAACAAAGCAAGAGTCCCTGATGCAAGAGGCAAAGCATATGTCCTAAGAGGAGGTGGCGCTAACCCGGGTTCCAACACTGTCACGGGTACGTTCCTTCTCAACGATCATCATGCTTATATGTTATTTGATTCGGGTGCCGGTAGAAGTTTCGTATCAAATACTTTTAGTGCATTGCTAGATATCATTCCCTCTGCCTTAGACGTTAGCTACACTGTGACAGAAGAACTTCAGAAACCAGCACTGTGTTTAGAGGTTGTACATTAGGATTGTTAGGACATCCATTTAATATCGACCTGATGCCCATAGATTTGGGTAGTTTCGACGTTATCATCGGCACTGATTGGTTAGCAAAGAATCATGTAGTGATTGTCTATGACGAGAAGATAGTGTGTATTCCTTACGGAAACGAAATTTTGATCGTTCAAAGAGACAAAAGTGCCAAGGAGAAGAAATCAACGTTGAGCATTATATCACGTGTAAAGGCCCAGAAGTATATGGAGAAAGGTTGTCAATTATTTCTGGCGCAGGTTACGGTGAAAGAAAACAAGGACGAGTCGAAGGAGAAGCGACTCGAAGACGTGCGGACTGTACGGGACTTTCTAGAAGTCTTTCCTGAAGACTTACCTGGATTACCACCAATACAACAAGTTGAATTCCAAATTGAATTAGTCCCAGGTGTTACACCTGTAGCTCGAGCCCCGTATAGATTAGCACCATCGGAAATGGAAGAATTGTCTACCCAACTACAAGAACTTTCTGACAAAGGATTTATAAGACCAAGTTCCTCACCCTGGGGAGCTCCAGTTTTGTTTGTCAAAAAGAAAGATGGCTCTTTTCGAATGTGTTTGATCAGTTATAAGGATCAAGTG